>JACEEZ010021836.1:0-18285 GCA_016584305.1 Chionoecetes opilio | reverse complement strand
CAATTTCCTTGGGGGCCCCCCCTTGGGGGGAAGGCAAAAAAAAAAACTGCAGGGGAGCTAAGGGCCTTTATGAGGTCCTGGACCTTCTGTGTTTTGGGCGCTACAAAAACCCCTGAATCGTAGATGCAGCCTGGACACTTGGGGGTTTCTCGTTCTATGAAATGATGCACTAGCCCCCGAGCATGTAAACGATGCCAAAGCACTCTTCCCCAGAAGCTGGCAAAATCCCTCCCCCCCAAACTCGAAGCCTCAGACCCCACTCGGGAAAACTGCCTACTAAGGGGTACTTTGGGGGCCCAAATGAGATTGCTGCAGCTAGCCCCACCCCCAAGGGGAAGGGGGGGGGGGGGTGGTGCACTGGCTGGACGTCTGCTGGAAAACCCTCCCGGGGCCGCAGTATCCCGGCAAATTCAGATGGGGCTGCAAAGGGATGCAAGGACAAGAAAGTGTTTGAAGGCTGTACTCCGGCACGGCACATGCCCGCGGCGGACAGTGTGCTGGGGAGTAGAGCTTGCAGTATCGGGACGGTTTAGAGAACCAACCGAAACCCCTTTTGTTGGTAAACTGGGATTGCAGACCCCGTCTCTCCATATTACTCCCAAAGGAGAATATTCTTTAGTTTATAAATCCACTAATCCGTACCGTGTAAAGGGGTTTTGGCATTAATGTCTTTTTGACCCTGGGGTTGCTCACCTAATTGCCTTTGTCCGCAGGCGGATTGTTTTTTTATATATGTAGATGTCCCTCGCAAGTAAGGTGAATACAATGAAAGATAAAAAAAAAAGTGAAAACGCACTTCCACAGGGGCAGTGGGTTTAATTTTAAAATTTCATATGCAGATTTAAAAAAAAAAAAAACCTAAAAAAAAAAATTTTGGCGTTTTGGATGAAATAGGCCCCAAAATCGATTTTTAAAGTGTATGACCTGAATTGGCATCCCGATTATATTTCAAGGATATTGCATCACCTCATGCATGCCCAGTTAAAACTGCCAATCCTACAGTTTGTTTATAATACCTGATCACGGCCTTTTTGTACAATAACCCCCATTTTGGAAAAAGGGGGAATGTGCAATTTCCCTATTCCAAAAATCTTCGTATTGTTGTTTTAATGTAAACCAAATTATAGGGTTTTTTATCTCAAACCTACAATTTTTGCCATATCTGCTGCACAAAAGGGCATGGCGATACATATAATATTTAAAAAATTTTCCGTTTTAGCTACGCCATAACGGTTGTTGGGGTAAATAAAATTTAAATTTTATAGTCCGGCAGCAGAGGCTCAACCTTGTTTTGGGGTTTTAAATTTTTTTTTTTCATGGATTTTGTTTGCTCATATATCCTTTTTGCCGTTTTTTGGTTGGCTCGCTGTAAACCTTGGGAAATTTTGAATTTTACTAAACAAAATGACGCCAAGGAAATATCAAAATACATAATTACCATAATTTCCCTTACCATTGACATAAGTCAAAAAATACATGGATTCCAGGGTATTTGAACCAAAAAAAAAATTTCTATTTTTTTTTCCCAAAAATGACCACCTTTTAAATGGTGCCTCCCTTTTTTTTTTATTGAATTTTTATCTTTACTATTATAAGAATTTACTTGTTAAAACATGCAAGTAATAAAGATTGACATTTCTTTAAGTCAGATCGTTTGACCTTTAATTTTTTTTATGGCATAACTTGCCTATGTTCATATTCTTCTCAAAAATGTATCATTCTTGAATTTTTAAAATCATCCTCATCACCCTCATCACTGCTTTCGTGTTTGCCCATTGCTCTTTAAAGGGAAAATTTGTCAGCCAAAACTTGTGCAGGGTAGCCTCGATTTGTTACATGCGCATCTTGGGATTTACATGGCTGTTTATTTAACATGTCCTCTTATCAACTTTTTATATATTCGGGGCTAGCTGAAATTGGGATGGACTGTTTTAGGCAGCAGTGACTTTGTTCTGCTTTTTTTGATCCCTCCATAATTTTGGGTTTCAATCTGGTGGGTTCTTTTAGGGGTTTTTCTAATGCATGTTTTTCAGATGAGCCCGCTTGCATTTTTTTAAGAAGGGCCCTGTAGTAGGTGGAAAAAGAACATAACTTGGAGTAAAATTTGGGTCCCACTTCCCGTTTATGAAGTCCCCCCTTTCTCTGGCCTCAGACATAGAATTTGGTCTTTGATTGTCCATACAGGGAACTTGAATTTTTTTCCCGTTCCAAACCTCAGGCCTTAGCCAAGCATTACCTATCTATCCAATGACCTGCTTTATACTTTCAATATCTTCATTTTCCTATACAAAAAATGCTGCCACGTATCACATCCGTAAGAGCATGACCCCCAATTTCGGAATTATTTCTGATGTTTGTTACATGGCCTGGATATCAAACATTCCTCTTTTACAGGTGTTTCCCTAAAATTGGTGTTTGTATGCTTGTTCCAGGTAATGTAAAAAAGAAAATGCATAAACATCTGTATCATCTGCAAGAACAGTGAAGGTTGCGCTAGCTACGCACTGCTATCCCCCCTGCCAAAGATGTTTCAGCTTCTTCATGATTGGTTGCCCTGCAGCTCTTTCTACAAATTTACCCCGCTACTTACTTCTACGGTGTTTTGTCCTACCTGTTACTAAGTTTATGCTTTTTTGTATTCTTTGAAAGATATCTTGTTTATTCAGAAGTTGTCCCAATTTTTGATCAAATTTCTTTTTGTTTTCTGCCCTTTTTAAGGCAAGCTTTTTAAAGGGAAGGCGCTGTGGCTTAAAATTAAATACGTGGCAGCCTTTATTCCCCTTACAGGTCCTTTTAGAACATTTTGTACTGAAATCCTCACATCTTCGAAAATCAAAAAACTCTTCAGTTTTTAACCCCGGTTTATGTGAAATTTTGAATTTATCTACATAATAAAGTCCACAGGCTATTAGTTGGGCTTTGATGCTGGGCCAAAGAGGAATCCACAGAAGAGCACAAAAATCATGCTGTGCTACTGGGCTTCTGAGTATCTGTCTGTTTGATACATCTATCCCTTTTCTGGGTTTTTTAAGACAAATTTTTATTTAGAGCTCTTATTTTCCCGATTCAGTAAAAGAGCTGTGGGACTGGTGAGACCTCATATGAAGAACCTCTTAATATACTATCTCTGAACTAGCTTGTAGTCCCCTCATCGGGAATAAATCAGGTTTTTTTTATCATAAACCTTTTGTTCTCCCTCTTTATTGACTTCTTTTTGACATTTTTAGTTTAAAATTCCTTTAATTGTATCATAGAAACCCCCTAGTTTTTTTTTCAAACCATTCATTTTTCGGTACTTTTTCAAAATATCGGATGGGAGCAATTTGTCAGTAAACCCCTTGAAACTGTACCTTTGGGTGTTTTTTCTGGGGCTAAAGGTTATAGGCTGTATACCAATCAAGTTTTCCGAACCCCATTCTGTCACGTTATCTGCATCAAATTCTAGCTTTCGCCTCTTCTTTTTTGGTTGTCTTTTACTCTGTAAACCCGTCAAAATCTTCCCTGCTGGGGACATCCTGTACTATTGCCACAAAAATGCAGACTAAGAGCTAGATTTTCAGTGTTTCAGGTTTTTTGTGATGCCTATTATGCCAGTCTTCCCATGGCCATATCGCATAAAAGTTGTCTCAATATTATGTATCAATATTATTACAATATTGTCTCTTTATTAATTTTTCGTGGACGTGCATTGAATCATCGGCTATTTCAAAAATTATGTGATGAGATTGGAGCGGAACACAGTGTACCACACACAGGTACGTTGGCTGAGTCGTGGCCTAGGAAGATAGAGGACAAGGAAGGTGATTCCTGTAGTAAAGTTTCAAAGCCGCGATTGTCACGCCATCTAACCGCGGGATAGTGGTAAAGACAGAGCACGGGAAGCATTAGAGAACGTACGGAATAGATGGGTAACTCAAATACTCATAATATCCCTGCATTTCCTCTATATATTATATATATACTATCCAAAAAATGTATATTTCTTTGAAGGTTATAGGCTATAACCTTCAAAGAAATATAAATATTTTGGATAGTATCTTTGACAAGGAAATAAATTATATAAAGCAATATATATATGGTAGCCAAATTTTATTCAAATTTCTATTACATTTGCAGGTACTTTGAGGTTTACAAATCATGCAGAACATGATGCAATACTTGATTATGTAGCACAAAGCAGAAAAGTAAGATTATTACTCTTTTACATTCAGCTACATGACAACACCAACACCTGCCTATTAGGCATTGCAATGCATTGCAGGAGATAACACAAGAAGTTAGTTGCATTATACAAGAGATCACAAAAACATCAATAGTAGGGTCACTTAGGGCGATTCGCTTCACATTAGGTGAAGGAAGTATTTTGAGGGTCTTATCCTAAGCATTTTGTGCCGCTGAATCCGAAAATCGTAGTTGGGTCACTCGTTAGCGGTAAGTTTTTGCGCAATTTGCAATTTGGCAATTTGGCAATAAAATTGGCAATTACAAATTGCAGAATGAGAACCAGACGTCGTAGAGACCTCATTTTGGACTCAAATTGAAGCTTATTAAGAGTGCATAAAATGTTATTTAGTACTCCGTGGTTGTATCATTTCGCATTACTGAACTATAATGGAAATTAGAGATAAGTGGAAAAAAATGGAAAAAAATATAAAAGGAATAATTTTGGCCTTAATTTCACATCAAAAGTCATGAAATGTTTCTGGCTGTATCTGTTCTCATAAAGGCACTACCGTCTGATTAATAGAAAATGGTACTTTTCTCTGACTGTCCCCCTCATGGTCGTATTTTATGACATACGGTAATGAAATTTCGCAAATAAATGTAAATTTCATTGGCTATAATTTTAGAAATTAGCTATAAACCCGTAAATAAAATAAATTCATTTATTATATCGCACATTTTCCTTCCCAGGTCTCGCAATGAAATCGTGTGTCATTTGCGGTGCAACTAACTCTCCAGCGCCAGAGTACTCGTCAATATTCACCATGATGACAGAAATGGAGAAAATTCAACAAGCGCTGAACGGCGATGGGGCTCCGGTGCTTGTTGCTGCCGACATGGCGCTCTTCTCAAAGCTCCTGGAGATCAAGTTGAACTTGAAGAAGGAAAACTGGATCGTCCGCCTTGGCGACCTACACGTCGTCATAGCCATGCTGCGGTGCATCGGTGTTTTCCTGGAGGGGAGCGGCTTCGACGAGGTGCTCCACGAGTCGGGGGTGTACGGACCCGCCACAGTCCGGCAGATTTTGGCCGGAAACCACGTCAACCGCGGAATTGAGGCACACATAATCCTCACAAGTGCACTCCTAGCTCTCAAGTTCTCTTCCGGGACAATGGAGAGCGCCGAAGAATTCGCCGTCCAGGAGTTGGCAGAGGATGGAAGACTGGATTCCTTCAAGAAAGCCCTCGAGATCCTTGCACCCAAGCTGCAGATCCTGAGGTCAGCGGGATCAGACGACAGTCCCTTGAGCAAGTTCTCCATGACGTACGTCAAGATGGTCCTCCTGCTTTTGAACTACACCAGGGCTGTGCGGACAGGAGACTGGGCGCTGCACCTGAAGACGTTGGAGGAGTTCGGACCGTTCTTCTTTGCCATGAATCGAAGCTCCTACGCCCGGTTCGTCCCGGTTTACGTGGCCATGATGCAGGACCTCCGCCTCAAGAATCCAAGAGCGTGGACGTACTTGGAGAAACACTGGGTCGTCCGTAAGTCGTTGGTACCTTTCACGTCCCTTGGCTGCGACCATGCCTTGGAACAGGTGAACCGGACTCTGAAAGGTGACGGTGGGCTTGTAGGGATCACGAAAAATCCCTCGACGAGGACCAAGTTCTTCTTGATCCAAGACGAACTCTTGGCAATCAAGGCCAAATCATTCGGAAGTTCTGCTACGGCATCAAAGCACCACAAGGACAGCCCAGCGGTCACGAAGAAGACACACGAGATAAACCAAAGAGGTTGCTGGTCTTCTCGCCAGTATAACCCCTTCACTCGCGAGAAAGCCTAACTCACCACCGTCCTTTCCCGCAAGGTTGTTCCAGATAAGATGGTGGACGCACTGAAAAGATCGAGGAGACTGGCAAGGAAGCTCTCTTGAAGTACGAAGAGGGAAGGATCAGGACTGCGCAGCAAAGTCCATGGGAGGTCCTGCATCGTCAGCCTACCAATACATTCAAAATGCTGGCAAGAAAGCCAAAGTTTCAATCGGAGGGAAGCAGGTGATTTGTCAGGGGATCCTCAGACTTCACTCGGCGCCTGCTGCTCGCCCTCCAACTCGACAGCAGTCTGGACCTTCGCACCATCATCTCCAACTATGAGCTCTCCCTGTTCCCTCTTGCCCTCTTTGACGACCAAGGCCACCCGCGGGTCACGACAAAAAGTGCCCTTCTCAGGGTTCTGGAGAAGATGAACGCGGCGGTCCCCCACGGCCTCGCAAAACCCCCTTCATCCTCTCGCGTGCTGGTCCTCGACGGGATGGCTATCCTTCAGCAGCACCCCGTTTCCGGCTCAGCAAACTTTAAGGACCTGGTTGGATCCCTCCTGCAGAGAGTTGCCCAACTGGGTGTTGGCTACGGGGAGTTGCACCTTGTCTTTGACAGGTACGACATCGGCGCGTCCCTCAAAGACAAGACGAGGAACAGCGAGCCCGAGGTGGAGGATACGATATCGACATCCAAGCAGCGACGAGGATCAAAGCTGGAATGACCATGGCTAACATCTTGTCCACCAAAAGCAACAAGACTGCTATGACCTCTCTCATTGCCTCCCAAATCCAGCACCATTCATGGGGATTACGCGTCGTCTGCGCGTGGGGCGACAAAGCCGTGGCAACTTCTGGACCGGACGGAGCAAGTTCGCTTCAGAACAAGAGGAAGCGGACACTAAGATGATATATCATCTCTCCATGCTCGACAAGATGTGGAGGCAACCGTAGTTTCTCCGGACACTGACGTCCTCGTCCTCCTCCTCCGACACTTCCCCAAGATACCTCCCAACACGTGCCTCCAGCTTGGCAAGACGACTTTCAACGTTCAGCTCATCCACGATGAACTGGGCTCTCACGCGGATGTGATCACGTCCTTCCATGCTCTGACTGGTTGCGACACCACTTGCGCCCTCTTCAGGAAAGGCAAGTTGCAAGCTTGGCCTGTGTTCCAGGCGGCCGACCAGGCAACCCTCGACGCTTTGGGTACACTCCGAAGCCCTGGTCCGCTGACGCAAGAGAGCCTGGACGTGCTGTGCCGATTCGTGAGCAGAATTTACGGATATACCTGCTCTCTGCCGCAGGCGAGGTGGACGGCACTTCAGAAGAAGAAGGTTGGAGCAGCACTGGCCCCTCCGACAGTCAACGCCACCACCCAGCACATTATGCGAGCCCAGCTACAGGCCGTCGTCTGGGAGGGGGCTGTGAAGAAGGAGTTGGTGACCCTCGACCCGACCAAGTACGGCTACGGACCAAACCTGGCGCCTATCCCTTCCACCCTGCCTCCCGCCCCGCAAAGTATCATGGATGGGATGCAGTGCGGATCGACCAATCGCTGCCGCTGTCAACGCCTGCAGACTCCTTGTTCGGAGCTTTGCGATTGCTCCCCCGAGATGTGCATCAACGACGAGGAAGATGGGCATGAGGACGTCGATGGCGTAGACGACTAGATATTCGATTTTTTTCAAATTGTGAACGCTCGCTATCGCAGTAAGGGATTTTTTTGTGTTCTAATTGTTATTTTCCAAAAATACGCGGAGGAGACTCGGTTTCGTTGTTTGAAATTTTGTGTTCTGGATTAATACTCGGGTCACTTCGGGCGGAAAAAAGACTTTCGCTTCACCTTAGGTGAAGGAAGTATTTTGAGGGTCTTATCCTAAGCATTTTTCAGTTGAAATACCCTGTTTTTACGCAAAAATTGTACCCACCCTTGCACAAATTCGTTAATTAAATGTGTCCTAAGAACAATTGTTTGTTATTTTACTTTTTTTACTAATTAAAATTTAGTTTTTAATTATTAAGAACTCAGGCTTTAAAGGCCAAAATTATTCCTTTTATATTTTTCCCAATTTTTTTTCCCCTTATCTCTAATTTCCATTATAGATCAGTAATCCGAAAAAGATACAACCACGGAGTACTCAATAACATTTTATGCACTCTTAATAAGCTTCAATTTGAGTCCAAAACGAGGTCTCTACGACGTCTGGTTCTCATTCTGCAATTTGTAATTGCCAATTTTATTGCCAAATTGCCAAATTGCAAATTGCGCGAAAACTTACCGCTAACGAGTGACCCAACTACGATTTTCGGATTCAGCGGCACAAAATGCTTAGGATAAGACCCTCAAAATACTTCCTTCACCTAAGGTGAAGCGAAAGCCTTTTTTCCGCCCTAAGTGACCCGACTACAAGCTAATATCATGCATTAATGGCAGCAGTAAAAAACACTGTGATGCATAGCACGAGAAAACACATGAGCTTGTTGCAAAACATGCTGCACCACATGACAGAAAACACATCAAGAGTTTTATGTTAGAAACATTGACAAATGGTGTGGCAACGTTATGCTATACATCATACATGTTGAGAACAAAAAGCAACAAAGCAAAAGCTTTTAGCATACATTACAATGGGCAAAACAGGCAACAAAATGTATGTAAACGACACATAACCAATACACATTTCGCAGATTTATAAGCATTAGAGCTACTGCAAATTAAATTAAGAGTGGAAACTATTATTGAATAACATGCTGTAACAAACAGCACAAACCTGTTGTTGTCCTGCAGAGCTTGAGAAAAATGATGACAGATACCAAATGCCAAAGTATATGAGGTGAAAAAAAAAAAAAAAAAAAAAAAAAAATTTACTCAATAAAATACTAAATTCAAATATACTATTTACAAGCAAGTATATCGGGTAAGCAGCATATGTAGCAGTTAGAATGCATTGCAACAAAGTGGAGGATTCCACATTATATGCAGGGATAAATAAAAAAGGAACAGCTTAGATACAGTATATGCAGTAGCACAAAGCAGAGGCAGGCTTTCAAGAACACATTATAAACCAATGACAAAAAATATGACAAACATTTAGATGAAACTCTTGCTGACACATCTGTAACCAAAAATGTACTTGTTTAATGCTTCAACTTAACTATTTTCTTATTTTTTCTTCCTTTCAATCTTTGTACCTCCATAATTCTCCAATTATGGGTATAAATCATTCTAAGTTTGACATATACGAAATGAATGCTCTTGGTTATTGCTGGAACACAAATGCAAAGGAGACCCAAACGTGTGATATTCTCAGAGATACTAACGTTTGGCAGACTCTCTTCCCCAACAGTGCTTTCTCCAAGCTGCCACGGAGCATGACCTCCACCACTGAAAAGTGCTTCAGCACATTTACAGTGGGTATGGAGAGCCCCCAAAATAAATTTACAATACATTTACTCTCAGCTTTGAAAAATAAATAAATGCTGCGACCTAACTGATGACTTACATCTAAGAAATACTCCCTGCAATTTTGACAATCATGAGTATTCAAAAATATTTTGCATGTCCAGCCAACAATATACACAAGAGTATTCACTTCAGTAAGTGGCATGCTATCATGACTTTATATATGTTGTTATACTCGTTATGAATTTCATATGGCAAGATTTTTAACTAAACTCTCCTCGAACATTTTTGAAATGAAAGGTAATGAAATAGTCTATCCACCTCATATACAAATTCTGCTGTATGGACAGCTTCCTGGGGCAGCGAGCCTACAATGGAATGCGTGTAAATGCCTGTTGCCACAGTTTGAGTCATTACTTGAGCAGCAAGAGCTACCCTCATTTTTTAAAAGCTCTCTTCACACATGTTTATTTGTAAACTTTGGTGCAAGTTTAATCTTTTCCTCATTATCTTTAAAAACTGTTTTTTCACAGGATCCCATGAAATGATATTTCCCCCAACTTATATTTTATACTTCAAAATAGTGTTCATGAGGCTTCTTAAAAGATGAGGTAAGTCATAAAAATATTGTACCCGTTCTCAATTGACTATAAAAGAAGGATTTCTTTGGTCATGCCATGAGTCTGAAACAGGGAACGATGCATTCCTTCTTGGTCACTAAGTGTGAAAATTAATGTAAATCTCGTTTCTTGAACTTTATTTACGGCCATCTTTTTTAATCATCTCATTCTACAAGTGTTAATTCCTCCCGAATAAAAGAAAGATCCCAAAACCATTTTTTCAAAAAAATCAAGCACCTTCGGGGCCAGAACATTTGCAGCCGTCGCTATCAGTTGGGGTGGTGTTCTCACAGCCTCCCTCCCCATTTGCTGTATTAGCATACGCAGCCTGTAGATGGTGTTTCGTAGGAGCCTTCTTATTGGTGTCCCTGAGAATATTGAAAGTGTTACACATTGTTTACATAAGCATAACTTACTGACATAATTACGTATGTACTAATAGTACTATAAATGAATATGGATGATTTGCTGATATGTCTAGTAATTGAGAAGGAATGAGCTGTGGAGTGGTGATGGTGGTGAAGCACAGAACACTGAGATGGTAAATGATAGACACCTTGAAGAAATGGGTGAGAGTGAGATGACAAGAAGGATATACATGTGTAGAATATATGCCGTGAGTGTGAGAGGATGACCGGCTGATAAATGGGAGGATAGTGTTGGAGTATATGAGAAAGAGAAAAGATGTAAGAGTGAAACGACTGGTAGACATGAAATTAAATATTTTTACAAATATAATATGCAAAAAATATGCGTATGATTTTATAGTCACTTAAAATCTAAAATCATGCATTGTAGAGGAACAGCAAATGAATATTCCTGAAATATTACGACTTTCGGGGCATTTTGAGGCTTGGACATCCTGGTGACCCTCACTCATGCTTGCTGTAACATCATCTGTTGAAAAAAGTTTGTTGTTAGTTAAATAGCAATAATTGCAAAAAGTATTTACATTATGTTCTTCATAGGGATGTGGTGAATTGGCAGTATGAAAGAAAATGTGGGATGGTGAATAGGACTTGGGTAAAGAAGATGAAGAGGACATGTGAGATATGTATAGTGAGGAGTAAGGTTGGTTGACAGTTTTAACAAACAAACACTAGGAACTGGTATTATGCATATTTTAAGAAAGGAAATACTCAATGGGTTTTTACCTCTACAGCATCCCTGTAAGGTGAGGTCACTGGTGCTGCTGGCACCATGGAGAAGGGCAGCAGAGGCTCCTGGGACACACCTGAAAATCACTCATTGTTGATATCTTTCTGAGATCCTGTACACGGAAATTTGTCGACAGAATGTATAATTAATTACATCTCAGACTAAAATTCATAGGTGAGACTAACATCATGCAAAATGTTAACTTTACATATAACTCTTAATACCATCCATTTGCTGTGGTTGTGGGGGGGATGGGCTGGGAGGCTGTGACTGTGGCTGATGTGGTGGGAGGCTGTGGCTGGTAAAGGGGATTAGGAAGCACTCCAACATCGGTGTCAAAACAATCTGTCAAAAGTACTTATCAGAAATAATCATGTACATAATGAAAACATTGGTACTGTACTTGCCAATGCTAAAGCCATATAATTAAGAGAGAGGAAAAAGGAAACTTAGTCAAATACACTGATAAGGGCTTTAAGCCATTACTAAGAATAAATACACACTTAATATAGATGGGTTGATGATAACAATAATGCATATTTTGTACAAACCACTGTGTGCCACATTTCCGGTAGTAATGGTAGAGCTCCCCTGCTGCCACATCTAGCCCAATCTCCGCTGATGCCAATGGCTCTAAAGAAAGATATGATCAACATAAATGTTTGAGAAGGTAACTACGTGCTTACAAAAAAAAAAAAAATATATATATATATACATATATATAATATATATATATTATATATATATATATATATATATATATATATATATATATATATATATATATATATATATATATTAATATATATATATATATATATATTATATATATATATATATATATTATATGTATAATACTGAATTGTAGGGTCATGCAAATATTGCCTGTATCAAAAGCCGGTTATATAATGGACGAGAACTTCGCGGTCGTTTTCAGAGACACCGACTAATTTTTTTCTGGGCTACAATTGGTGCTTTTTCTTGTAGAGATAGATTTATTTTCCGGAAACCCATTAAAACAAAAACAAAAAAAAAAATCATCACCGAATTTTATGCATGGTTAAGGTAAGGTTAGGTTAGGTTAGGTATACTTAATGGTTAAGGTTAGGTTAAGTTTTCATTATAACCTATAAGGTTAGGTTAGGTATACTTAGTGATTAAGGTTAGGTTTCATTAAACCTATAAGGTTAGCTTAGATATACTTTGTGGGTTAAGGTTAGGTAGTTTTCATTAAATCTATAAGGTTAGGTTTCGTATGTTTTATTCAATTACTTCCCTGTTATTTGAGACCCTGACTAATTTCTCCTGGCCAAGTTTTAATGCTTTTTCTGACTGTGATAAAGTGTTTTTAATGGAATCGGCGACCATAAAATTCGGTGATGACTTTTTTTCCTTTTTTTAAATATGGGTTTCCGGAAAATAAAACTATCTCCATTACAAAAAGCACCTATTGTAGACCAGAAAAACTAGACGGTGTCTCTGAAAACGACCGCGAAGTCCTCGTCCATTATTACCCAAAAACCTATAGTTTATGTAATATATATGAGATAAAATTGGGCTTTGAAAGTTACTCTATCTATATTTACAATTTTTTCGGTATATACACTATTTACCGAGGTACCCTTGTGTTGCCTCCTCACCACCTCCATCTGTGGTAAAAATTGGGGTACAATTACAGCTAAACACATACTTGTGCATACCCAGTGATAGCTTAAAGTTGTTGTTGTTGTTGTTGAAGGGCAGTGATGTCGAAGTCGACGATATTCGCCCTGGATAGCTTAAAGTAATCGTCCAGACCCAATTTTTTTTTTGCAATATTATGTTGAATGTTTCAAAACACCTAATCCACCAAAAATAATTGATTTCGAGGCCTTATTTCCGTAAAAACACGACTTTTGTAAAAAGCGCACGAAAAAAATTGTCTTCCCTCCAACAGGGCTACGCATGTTATTGATGACGTCACAAAATGAACGCTCCAATGTAAACAACACTCGTCTGCCTCTGTGAGACCTGTCGGCAAATGTTATGATGAGCGATTGTACTTCGGTGTCTGACAGTGAATCTGTCGCTGTGATAGATCTAGAGTACGATGCTCAATCTGAGACCGAGCTAAATGACGCTGTTCGCGTATATGAGGAAAAGGAACCTCCGATTGTGATGGTATCCCAACCCTATATGTTTGAGCCAGAGTACGAGGTGGATGAACAGGTGTTAGCGGAGCCTGCTGAGGTTCAACACTACTACACACACAAACACTTCTACACATACACACAAACACTACTACACACACACAAACATTACTACACACACACACAAACACTACTACACACACACACACACACACAAACACTACTACACACACACACAAACACTACTACACACACACACACACACACAAACACTACTACACACACACACACACACACTACTATACACACAAACACTACTACACACACACAAACACTACTACACACACACACACACAAACACTACTACACACACACACACACAAACACTACTACACACACACAAAACACTACGTACTACACACACAAAACACTACTACAACACACACACAAACACTACTATATACACACACACACAAACACTACTACACACACACACCAACACACCACACACACACACACACACACACTACGTACGCACACACACACCACACACACACACACACACACAAACACTACTACGCACACACACAAACACAAACACTACTACAAACACACACAAACACTACTACACACACACACAAACACTACTACACACACACACAACACAACAAACACTCACTACACACACACACACACACACACACAAACACTACTACACACACACACAACACACCACACACAAACACTACTACACACACCACCACACAACACTACTACACACACACACAAACACACCCCACTACACACCACACACACACACACACACTACTACACACACACACACACACCACACACACACACACACACAACAACTACTACACACACACACAAACACTACTACGCACACACAAACACACTACACACAACAACAAACACTACTACACACACAAAAAACACAACTACACACACACAAACCTACTACAACACACACAAACACTACTACACACACACACAACACACTACGCACACACACACACACACACAAACACTACTACGACACACACACACACACACAGACACTACTACACACACACACACACACACCACAGACACTCTTTTTCACACCACACGCACATCACAGTGCTACACACTCACACAATACACACAAAACGCTACACACAACACAAACAACTATACCTCGAACACAACAACAGCATCGCGGAAGAGGAAACTTCCTTTGTTAACGCACAGGGTAGCGGGACATTGTCTGCCAGTTGCCAGCAGCGCTTTCGAAGCTCCGGGGAATTACAGGGGTTTTGATTGCGGATTATAAAATCCGGCCTGCTAATCTAAAAGGCGACAACATATTGCTGAGCACACTCGATAATTGCTATCTCTAACTACATCAAATACAGGAATGATGAAATGGTCTGGACGATTACTTTAAGAGCCAAAGGTTAGGCAAGGGGGTAGGCAGTCAGACACCTGCCGCCATGGTGAAATACTCCCGGTGAGGGTACTTACGGGGGTTGAGGGGTGCCTTGCAGACTTATCATTGAAATCCCGTGTCCTCTTTTTCCATATCCTTAGTGTCTCAGATACACAAGAGAGTAGCTGCAGCCTGCACTCTAAAAACAATTCCTTTTACTACTCACATTACACTACTAATGCACTACACCCTACACTATCTTCACTCAAAATTTTATAATGGCTGTTACCGCCCTGCCCGGATCCCTAACTGGGGAGGGGACCAGAAATATCCCCAGGTCGGAAAGTCTTCAAGATGACGACTCGAGGTGTCTTGATATTCTCTTAGCCTTCTCCCCTTAAATTCTGCAAAATTCGGGGCCCTAGATCTAACTTTCTCTCTGTTGAACATCATCTCTCCGCCTCTAAACTTCATCTTCTTTTCCTCACCGAAACCCAGTTGTTTTGTAAACACTGACCAGAACCTTTTCTGGTCTCCTCTTACTTCTCTATTCTCGTTTTCAATCAAAAAGCTGGCCTGTTCCGTATATGTGCGGAATGAATCCATTTGCTCTCGTGCCCACGGGATTTGAATTTTCCGAATTTTCTACCATCTGGCTTCGACTTCAATGTCATTTCTTTACTAAAATTATCTGTGCTGTATATCTCTAAACCTAGTAACTCCTCAGACTATGTAAATTCTTCTACTATAACTCAGAAGTGGAGTATATCTCATCTCATGTTCCTTTAGCAGAAATTTCCATTCATGGAGACTTCAATGTTCACCACCAGCTTTGGCTATCATCTTTCTTTCACTGACCAACCTGGTGAAAAGCCTACAATTTTTCTACCCTCCAAGCCCTAGAGCAGGGTGCAGCACCCTACCCGTAATTCCCCTGACCGCCTTGGAGCCCAACGCCCAACATTCTTGATCTTTTCCTAACTACACCCTTCTGCTTACTCTGTGAAACTATTCTCTCCTTGGGTTCCTCCGATCACAATCTTATTATTGTAACCAGTCCTATCGCTCCAGTACCGTCTCGCGACCCACAAGAGGAGGTGCTTCTGGCACTCCAAACTCACTAAGTGGGAAGACCTTTACGGCAGTACTACTCTGATTTTCCATGGAATGACTACTGCTTCCATGTAAAAGGACTCATCTCTTTATGCAGAGCACATAACTGAGGTCATAGTCTCTGGCATGGACGCGTACATTCCACACACTTTCTCTAATCCTAAAGTCCTTTCAACCTTTGTTTAACTCTGCTTGTTCTCATGCTGTCCGGGTTAGAGAGGTGGCTAAAAAAACGGTACCGTAAGCATACATCTCCTGAAACTCATGCCCTTTATATTTCTGCCCATAATCATCCCAAAATCTTTACTTCAACTGCCCAAAAACTTTTCATTCATAGAAAATGTCCAAAATCTTAATGAATCAATTTCCTCTCGTGACTTCTGGCATCTAGCAAATAACATTTTACAATTTTCTTCTGCCATCTTTCCCTCCTATGCTTCACCCAGATGGCTCCACAGCTGTCTCATCTACTCTAAGCTGAACTTTTTCGCTCAAAAAACCCTTTTCTAAAAATTCCAAATCTGGTTGATGAAGGCTTGTTCTTCCTTCTCCTCCATCCTCTGACTAAATTATGCCTGTCATTAAGATCCTTTGTAATGATGTTTTCTTTGCCCTTTCTGGCCTAGATCCTCAGAAGGCTTACGGTCCTGACGAAGTCCCTCCTATTGTTCTCAAAAACTGTGCTTCGTGCTTGCATCTTGCTGGTCAAACTTTTCCGTCTTGTCTATCTACTTCCACCTTTCCTTCTTGCTGGAAGTTGCTCATATCCAACCTGTTCCCAAGAAGGGTGACCGTTCTAATCCTTCAAACTACGTCCTATAGCTTTGACTTCCTACCTTTTTAAAGTTTTTGAATCTATACTTAATAAGAAGATTCTTAAGCATCTATCTGCTCACATATTCTATCTGATCGTCAGAACGGTTTCTGTAAAGGGCAATCTACTGGCGATCTTCTAGCTTTCCCCAACTGAATTTGGGCATCCTCCTTTGGGGCTTCGGTGAAAATTTTGCTGTTGCCCTTGACATATCAGAAGCTTTTGATTTGAGTCTGGCACAAATCTTTAATTTCCAACTACCTTCATTCGGTTTCTATCCTTCTCCCCATACCTTCATCTTTAAATTTCCTTCAAACCGTTCTTTTGGGAGCTACTGTAGCGGACATTGTTCTTCTCCTAAATCTATCAATATGGTATTCCCCATGGTTCTGTCCTATCGCCCACTCTCTTTCTATTATTCATTAATGATCTTCTAAGTCTAACTCAAAGCCCTATCCACTCCAACGCTGATGATTTACCCCGCATTTTTCAACGTCTTTTATTAGGGCGTTTCCCTCAACCGGAACTAAGTGATCCGGAGAGGGTGCCACCGAGCGCCTAACTTCTGATCTTTCTATAATTTTGATTGGGGCAAAACAAACCTTGTTTTGTTGAATGCTTCAAAAACCCAATTTCTTCACCTATCTACTCGACAAAAAACCCACCCCGATGCTATCCCCTCTTCTTCAATGAAACTCAACTGTCTCCTTGTTCTACAATGAACATTCTAGGACTTCCTTACTAAAAATCTGAAACTGGAAATTGACATCTCATCTATTGCCCCAAAAAGCTTCTAAGAATTAGGTGTCCTGTGGCGTCTGCGTCCTTTTTTTCTCCCTCCCAATTGCTTGCTTTCTACAGGGGCCTTATTTGCCCATATATGGAAAATGTCTCACATGTTTGGGGAGGATCCCCTCATACAGCTCTCCTAAACAGGGTTGAGTCAAAAGCTTTTGTCTCATCAACTCCTCTCCCCTGACTGACTGTCTTAAATCTTTAAATCACCGCCGCAATGTTGCTTCTCTTGCTTCTATTCTACCGTTTTTTACATGCTAAACTGCCTTCTGAACTTGCTAAAATGTATGCCCCCCCCCTCCCGCGGCCTCGCTGCCCAAGACTTTCTACTCATTCTCATCCCCATTTCGTCCATTTCCTAATGCAAGAGTTAATCAGTATCTTTAATCTTTCTTTCATCCCTTTCATGGTAAACCTAGAACTCTCTTCCTGTTTCTATTTTCCCACTTTCCTATGACTTTCATCTTTTCAAAAGAAGAGTAACAAGATACCTCCCGAACTAAATTGGCTCACCCCTCTTATTATTTTATTTTCTTACTGTCTTCTTTATAGAGATGGCAACTAAGGCGGGCTTTTTGTGTATCCATTTTTTGGGGGCCCTTGGCCAGTTCTTTGTGATGTAAAAAAAAAAAAAAAAAAAAAAAAACTAGGAGGGACCGCTTATAATGGGTAGCCTTTTTAGCACATTCCGAAATCCTGTCATGATGGATAGAGATATTTGGGTATTGGTCACTCTTGGGAAATTCTTTATGCAAAAAATTTCCGAAAAAATATCCTTCCCTTGGGCTCCCCTCCAGGGACGTTTTTAAACAACAGCGATATTATAGGGGCATTTTCTGG
>JACEEZ010021835.1:79119-92253 GCA_016584305.1 Chionoecetes opilio | reverse complement strand
GAAGGTGATGGCGGTAAGGTGAGTGAATTGGGGTGTGGTGATAGGGGTTTTATATGGGCGATGGAATGGGTGGGGGGTGGGGGTAATTGGTGAGTGATATGGGTGGGGGGGAATGGGGTAACAGGGTTAAATTAATGGGTGACGTGAATGGGGTTGGGGTGTGATGTGAAGAATGGGTTTGAGTTTATACATTTCATTTCTACATCCATGATTTCAGGAAAGGTAGGAGGGGCTATCTGGAGAGTCTGGTTGTGGTGGATGTAAGGCCCACCAAAACACAGGTAGGTGGGCCGAAGGCCCACCAATAGCCCGCCGCAGGCGCATAGCCAAAAAGTCCCGCCCGGAGTGTGGCTTTGCGTAGTAACACCATAATT
The DNA here is from genome assembly GCA_016584305.1 of Chionoecetes opilio. NCBI lineage: Eukaryota > Metazoa > Arthropoda > Malacostraca > Decapoda > Majidae > Chionoecetes > Chionoecetes opilio. The sequence continues at coordinate 91,879 of JACEEZ010021835.1, read as the reverse complement.
AATACACTTTTTTTTTTTTTTTTTTTTGTACTACTAATTAATAACATAGTTACTGTCAAGGTTAATTTTGCTAGTAGGCTAGGGTGTAGGCATGTCTGAAATGCACCTATATTAAAATGATATCTGCCTGTTAGGAGCTCGTGCTCGAACCAGACACTTGCTATTAGCTATTATTAAAAGGTTTCGCTATTGGTGCCCCATACTCTTATCAACCTTGTTCCTATATTATATAGCAATAAATATTCTACTTACTTAACATTATATGACTACGTACACAACACACACACACACACACACACACACACACCACAACACACCACGACACACACACACACACCACACACACACACACACACACACACACACACACACACACACACACACACACACACACCACACACACACACACACACACACACACACACACACACACACACACACACACACACACACACACACACACACACACACCACACACACACACACACAACACAACACACACACACACACACACCACACACACACACACACACACACACACACACACACCCCCCCACACACACACACACACACACACACACACACACACACACACACACACACACACACACACACACACACACACACACACCACACACACACACACACCACACACACACCACCACACACACCCACACACACACACACACACTACACACACACACACACACACACACACACACACCACACACACCACACACACACACACACACACACACACACACACACACACACACACACACACACACACACACACACACACACACACAACTAAAGCACAGAGGAGAAGGTTTATCCCACGCCTACTACTGGCCTGGACAGAGACTTGCCACGAAAAACATAGGAGGCGGGAAAAATGCCTTGCAATCAAGTATTGTAAGAGGAAAAGTTGTGTGCAATGCGGCAGGAAGGAGGAGACATCATCGCCTAGGATATGACAACGCGCGTGGTGCACGTGTACCGTTGTGGTTACCGTTGTGCATACGTACATGCGTCGGTTGTTGTGTAGCGCTGTGGCCTACTCAGGAACGGGCGTGTGTGGCGTTGAATGCTGTAGGAATCCTGTCCACTCTCACTCTCAGATATAGTGTGGTGGTCCGGTCAAACATGCGTCACTCATTTTTTGGTGTATAATAATATATGTGTAGAAATATATACAAGAGGCACGGAATACGACCGGGGAGGCTAATTACCGGTTCCTCACTGGTCCTCTGGGGTCACGTGTGCAAAAAACCCTTCAGCCTGAGTTGATGAGGAGCTGGGCTTGGTCTACCAACATGAGAGGAGACATGGAAAGTGGGACAATATGAGGTGGAAGGAAGGAGATGAAAAGGACAAAGACAACAGGAAAGATGAGTCTTTCTCTGAGGAGGGAGGGAACAAAAAATTAAACTCCATAAATAAGTTGTGTTTGATGCCAAACAAGTAGAGCTAGAGACCCAATACTTCTGAGTGAGAAAGTTCAAGGTGAGATGACGGACACACGGCCGGTCGCGCTGAGAAGAAGAAGAGACGCGAGTTAGGAACAAACATTAGTGTATGTTTTTTTAGAGGTGCTGCTACCGCATTAATAACGTGTTACCCCATAGGACCGTTGCTGGGGAGAGAGTAATGTAGGCGTTCAAGCCCTCTCCTCTTGTTTACAATTGAGACGAGCTCCACGTGACAAATATAGTCTAGTGCACCTGTTGACACTACGTCCAGCACCCCTGCCTGCGCGCATGGAGCAGTTCGTTTCGTTAACGTTAGCCAAAGCGGTCAGTCTTTCAAATGCATGCGACCAATCACGTATCCTTTATGATTCGAGTAGTGTACACCCTTTCCCCGGGCGATTGATGACCTCGAGGGTTTGTTGTTGCGCTCGTGATGGCCGGACAAAACCCACTAACTCTTCCTCTATGTGCTGAGCAGCTTTAATAGAGCAGTACACACGGTGATGGAAAACGAGACACGTAGAGGAGACACATCGGTAGCTATGGAGGGACGGCCGACCCTAGAGAATTGGATTTACTGAGTGCAGTGTTGGTATTGCCTTCCTAGACCTATCATGCCTACCACTGCAGCGCGGTAGAGAGATGAGTTGGTGGCGGAGAGCGCTGCTTTTCCACTGCTCGTTCCTCTCTATAATACCCTGCTTGTTGTCCAAAGCACCACCCTGCTTAGAGAGAAGGGACGCGGCGTCGTGACATGGAAATTATTGTGGACGGGCGCCCAGCGGTGGTGGCACAGTGGTAGGAAACACAATCACGAAATGAAGCAGCAGCAGTGATGAGCAGCCGCGCAGTTAGACCATGCCGACACTCTTACGTTGTCACACACACGCGATATATTGCCTCTTGTACCCTGCTGCGTCGACTCCTCATGACTCGACGCACTAGGTATCCCCGTACGAGATGTTGCGGGCATTTCGGTCAGGACTGTGGAGGAGCAGGGATGTATGAAAGCGACCCGTTTGAGGGCGAGCGGTGTGCGGACGTGGAGGAATGGCCCCAGCCCGTCTAACTAAACTCTTGTCATGGGTGCTTTTATAGTATCCATTCACCATAGCTACCCTGGTTGATACTGCATAGTGTAGCGAATCGAGCATGCTTGTCTCAAAGATTAAGCCAGCATGTCTAAGTACAGCCGATTTTAAAGCGAAAACGCGAATGGTCATTTAAATCAGCTATGTGACACACTCATAGTGGATTTGTTCTGCGTACCCACCAGGGAGTGGTGTAGCCGGAGAACGTGGTGGTAATTTCTAGAGTCTAATCATGCACCACGTCTCTGACAGCGCGAAGCGCTAGAGCTGGAGCGGAGAGTTCGTTGTTAGTTGCACTGAAACCCCCCGACTGGTCGAGTGCGCCTCGACTGGCGTCCACCCACGTGTGAATCATTGGAGAAACTTTGTCGCTGAGCGCACGCACGCGCTGTCGTGTCGCCGCCACCGGCACGCCTGCCGTGCATTATTTCAAGTGTCTGCCTTATCAGCTTTCGATTGTATGGTTATACGAGCCCTACAATGGCTATAACGGGTAACGGGGAATCGGCGTTCGATTCCGCGAGAGGGCAGCCTGAGAAACGGCACCCACATCTAAGGAAGGCAGCCAGGGCACGCAAATACCCACTCCCGGACGGGGACGGGTCCTAGTGACCGAAAAATAAACGATGCGAGACTCATCGAGTGCCCTCAGCAATCGACAATCATGAGTACACTTTAAATCCTTTAACGAGGATCTATTGAGGGCAAGTCTTGTTGCCAGCAGCCCGCGGTAATTCCCAGCTCCACAATAGGCGTATATTCAAGTTCGTCGGCGCGTTTCCTAAAAAGCTCCGTCAGTTGGGCATTTCATTACTTATGGACTGACGCCGTTTCACCGCCCCGCGAGCTGTGATCACTGTCACGCTCCGAACATTTTAAACTACCCGCTGAGCTCGCACGGGAGTGCTCGTTTACCGAGGATGTTCCCGTGCCTGAGCGCGGTCAGGCCGTGCAGAGTTTACTTACACGAAAAACAGTCTGAGGCCCTCGTGCTGGGGTCGCGGCGTCCACGGCCAGAGGTGCGCACAGAGCAGGCTACACTGCCACCAGGCCTGAATGGCCGATACAACTGCATGGGAATAAATTGAGGAATAGGAACCTCACGGGGGTTTCTAGCTTTGTCGGTTTCTGAAACCCGAGTTGGTAATGACTTGAATAGGACAGGCTAGGGGGCATTCGTTGATGCGACGCTAGAGGTGAAATTCTTTTGGACCGTCGCAAGACGAATACGGCGAAAGCAATTTGCCAGGATGTTTTCATTAGAGTCAAGAACGAAAGTGTAGAGTTCTGAAGGCGATTCAGATTATCAGCCCTAGTTCTAACCCATAAACGATGCTGGACCAGCGATAGTCGCGCGGGCGTGTATTTCCCATGACCGGCGGGCAGCTTCCGGGAAAGCCAAAGTCTTTGCGGTCGCTGAGCGGGTGGGAAGGTTCCAAGGCAGTGGTGATGTGACGTAAAGCTGAGACACGTTCGAAAGCGCTATGAGAGTCCTGGATCGAGGGACTTGTATCTAGTAACAAACAGGGCGACCACCAGGAGTGCGAGCCTGCGGCTTAATTTGACTCACACACGGGGAAGCACTCACGCAGGCCCAGACACCCGAGAGGACCACCAGCGCATGTACAGATTGACGTAGCCACCCCTATGTTCTAGACGAGTTCGTGTGCTGGGTGGTGGTGCATGGCCGGTTCTTAGTTGGTGGAGCGATTTTGTCTGGTTAATTCCGATAACGAACGAGACTCTGGCTACTAACTAGTCGACGGATCTCCAGCAATTGGTTTGTCCAGTTCGCAGCTTCTTCTTATAGGGAATAAGCGGCAAAATTCTAGCCGCACGAGATGAAGCAATAACAGGTCTGTGATGCCCTTAGATGTTCTGGGCCGCACGCGGCGCGCTACACTGAGGGATCAACGTGTCCTCCCCTCCTAGAGGAGCGGGTAACCCGTTTGAAATCCTTCATGATAGGGATGTGGCCCGACGCCCTTTGCACTTGTGCGTCACCGATGAGTAGCGAGGAATTCCAGTAAGCGCAAGTAATGCTAGTGTGCGGTTGATTAACAAGTCACCTGCGACACCAGCTATTTGTAACACTACCGACCCGTCGCCTATGTCAGGGGGACGTAACTGGGACTGAACACCACCTCACGCCCTTCGCTAGCAGAGGTTCCACGCCCCGCTGAACCTCGCAAAGACCCTTTAGTTCCGTGCAGGTATGGAGGCCTACTAAGTACGCGAGCTAGGGCCGGAGACTCTGGATGGCCGGGGTCCAGTGAGTGTGGACATGGGTCTGGGGCTTTCGGCGCCTCGGGCTGACGGAAAGATGTCCAGAACGAGGGATGAGCAAATTAAGTAGAATGGAAGGTGAAAGAGTCGCTAACAATGAAGGGGTGTGTACGTAGGAACCTGCGGAAAGGAATCGGATTCACAGCGCTTTAACTCATGTTTGCGGCTCACCAGGCCCTCGTAAGTATGGCGACCTAGGCACGGGGCTAGCAAGAAAATATGTAAGTGACCAAAAGTCATGTAGCACTCGTGGGTGGCCGGGCAGGACCGGAAGAACAAACAACTAGCTAGTAAGAAAAGTAACTTACCTAAAATAGGAAAAGAAAAAAATGTATCAGACTGCATCGAATGGGTTGAAAATTTATATTTTTCTTGATGTCAGACGGGATCGTTATCAGAACGATTTGATTTTATATAAATGTAGTACATGTGTGTCTTCTCTATGAGTGAATAAAAAAAAAAAAAGTAACGTGAAGTACGTGGGTTGGTGGTGGTTGTTGTGTGTGTTTGTTTGTTTACACCGAGGAAAAAAGGGGAGTATGAAGGAGGTTGTAAAGTTTACTCGGTCCTCCTCTCCAAACATACGGCATAAACATACATACTACCACTACCATTCTTTGGACTAGGCTTTCAGACCAAGCTCCTCTACGTTTGTTCCCCCACAACACCGCTAATATTTTTTTTGGCCCTCCGGATCCTCCTGCGCTCTCATACGGGATAAAAGTCCCCACCGGAAAACGGGGGCCATTCGGCAGGAAGCAGAAGAATGGAGAGTTGTGGGCCGTGGGTGTAAGCGCTGTTTGTTAGAGGGTTTTTGGTGGTCCTGTGGCCTAGATGCCTGGAATTCGTTTCATTCAAGTGGCTTTCCCCCCGGCCCAGAAACACCTAAACCATCAAGCAGTAAGAACGTGTTCTTGGTGGAACCAGAACCTGGCTGAGGGAAGGAACCCCATGTTTTTTAATTACTAACTACTACTTCTCCCTTCCCGTCAAGTGACGGCTACGAGGGGTAGACTATAAAACGCTTACCACCACTGGAAAGGGGGTGGTGGGTGGGTAACGTTTGCCTTTACTAAACAACAAACCTCTCCCGGGGCCAGAGCAATCCGGGAGCTTGGTTGGAAAAAAAATAAGGGTAAAAAAAGAGTCCAGAGTCGTACTACGTTTCTGGTCCCCCCCTCCGCCGCCCAGCCCCCAGTGAGTGTTGAGCGACTGAATCTTTTTTTAAACCTTAACACTAACTACCTGTCCCACTACTACGACAAAACCTTCAAAACCCCATAGTACTAAGTCCTTCCCACATGGTCTCTTGAGGCAGAGATTGTGGAAAGTGATTAAAAGTCGGCCACAGCCCCGACGGCAAATTAAAAAAAATACAAACTCTTAACGGTGGATCCACTCGGCTCGTGGGTCGATGAAGACCCGCAGCAAGCTGCGCGGTTGTTTATGTGAATCGCCAAGAATACCAGATACATCGACAAGTCGAAACGCACCATTGGCGGGCGGCGGCACTCTCCATGTGGCTGCCGTCCACTCCTACACGAGGGTCGGACATCAATAAACCATAACATCGGCATTGTCAACCCACCACAGGTGGGTGGTTGTCTGGTGACTTTGACCGCCTTGGGGCGTCGCTACTGTCTTGTCTTACAACGACGAAGGTGTGCCCTTAAGTTATGTCTGCGAAGTCGCGGCTCTAAAATGGGGGTCGCGGGCTGGGATAAGGCCGCGGCGGCGGGGGGATAAGGGACCACTGGCATTCCCAGCCCGAATACGTTAAAATTCATGCCAAGCGACTTGCGCCCGTTCCCGTACGCGTACTGTTGTTTTGTCACGGNTATTATTTCTAACCAAAACTAGTATCCAGCACATTTCCTACACAAAACTTTCCTACAAATTTAGCAGTTTTGAGAGTAGTGACATATTTCCTACAAGGATACAGCGTATCTCCTACACCCCTTTAGTGGGGCGCATCTGTACTCGGCGCTTCTGGCTCATTACACTCCTGACGACCTTGACCAGTCAACAAGTACTTAGCTTGTTATATGTCCTTTCTGCGCTGTCTTATGTAGCAACCAAAACATAGACAAGTATCGGTCACATTCAGACAAGAGTCTAGTTTAGGTTTTTCTCCATTCGTCGGGAGAGACGGCATTTCGGAACCTTGTACTCCACTGTTCCTGGACCGAGCATGGCTAGTATTGAGAGGAACATCCGCAATTTTAATGTTTTAATGTTTCATGGTATATACGTATGTTTTAGTAAGAAATAAAAAGTGCCAATTTAATGTTTTAATGTTTCATTGTATATACGTATGCTCTAGTGAAAAATATAAAGTGCCATTTTAATTAATGTGCTTTACAGATGCACATATTTACATAATGTCACAGCTCCTACACATAGTCGGTCATATTTCCTACACATAAACAAGTGTCTGGCATAACTCCTACACCTACTGTGTGTAGGAGATATGCTGTATCTCTGTAGGTTATGTAGATTATACCTTTTCTGACCCAGGTTTAAGATCTGCAGCACGTCGCAGATCTTAAACAAGTTAGGTTATAGCTTTTCTGACCCAGGTTTAAGATCCCGACTTTTTGATCCAGGTTAAGATCTGCGACGTGCTGCGCACGTCGCAGATCTTAAACAAGCTAGAAACGATTTTGTATTAGAAGTGAGCTATACGGTGTCTGGCGGACTTAATGTAGGTGTTACGGCAATGTCGAAGGCACATTTCCGATAGAGTTTTCTGCACTCTACAACTTGGTCCTCAGTGAAATTTATCGAATCTTGAACTTAAGTGGCTTCTCTGTGAGTTTAAAGTGAATTAGTGGTTTTCTGGGGAGCTTCGTGGTGTCTGGCGGACTTAGTGTAGGTCTGAATGAAATGTTGAGGCCACACTTCCGATAGAGCTTGTGGCCCTCTAAAACTTTGTCTTCAGTGAAATTTTTTGAATCACAACCGTAAGTGGCTTTTCTGTACGAAAAACCCCTCTGAGCCTGCCCCGCCCTGCCCCGCATAAATCCGTCCCTATGTATTTTATATATATATATATATATATATATATAATATATATATATATATAATATATATATATATTAAAAATCTTCTATATTAATAAAAGCGAAAGTGTGTCTGTCTGTGTGTGTGTGTGTGTGTGTGTGGGTGATAGGTTCCGCCCCCGTGGCGCAAACACCTCATATGGCACATTTTTGTAATCAGGTTGACCAGGGGAAGGTCATAAGCCCACTTATGAGATGATCCGATCACTTTATTTTTTTTTTTTTTTTAGCAGCCTATTAGCGAGAATTGTGAAAACAAAAGTAGGTTGCGAGAATTGAGGAAGCCTTGATGTAGGGTGATGGGTAATGGGTGAGTGAATGGGTGGGGTGATGGGTAATGGTGTGGGGTGATGGGTGAGGGGAATGGGAGGGGGGTGATGGGTTGGGGTGATGGGTGATGGGTGAGGGAATAGGTGGGGGGGAATTTGGGGGGGAATTATAATAAATAAGCAAAAGTGTGTTTCTGTCTGTTGTGTGGGGTGTGTGTGTGTGTGTGGTGGTGGTGTGGGGTGTGTGGGGTTTTGTGTGTGTTGGTTTGGGTTCCGCCCCCGTGGCGCAAAACAACTCATATGCACATTTTTGGAGCCCGGGGGGACCAGGGAAGGTTTAAGCCCAAGTATGAGAGATCCGATCATTATTTTTTTATTTTTTTAGCCAGGCCCATAGCATAATTTTGGGAAAAAAAGTGGGTGCGAGAATTGAGGGAAAACCCTTTTGTAGGGGTGTGGGAATGGGTGATGAAATGGGTGGGGTGATGGGTAATGGGCGTGGGTGATGGTGAGTGAATGGGTGGAGGTGATGGTTAGGGGACGATGGGTGATGGTGAGGGATAGGTGGGGGGGATGGGTAATGGGAAATATAGCGAAAGTGGTGTCTGTTGTGTGTGTTGTGTGTTGGGGTGGTGTTGTCGGTATGGTCCGCCCCCGTGGCGCAACACCCCATTGGCACATTTTGGGGAAAAGTTGACCAGGGAAGGTTTTAAGCCAATTATGAGATGTCCCATCACCTTTTTTTTTTTTTTTTAGCAGCCTATTAGCGGAATTGTGAAAAAAAGTGGGTTGCGAGAATTGAGGAAACCTTTTGTAGGGATGGGAATGGGGATGAATGGGTGGGGTGATGGGTAATGGGTGGGGAGGGTGAGGAATGGGTGGGGGGATGGGTTGGGGATATGGGGAGGGGTGAGGGAATGGTGGGGGGGTGATGGGTAATGGGTAGTGAATGGGGGGGGGTGAGGGGGAAAGGGTGGGAAGGGTGGGGGATGGGTAAAAGGGGAGTGAATGGGTGGGGGGAATACATACTTTTACATCCGTGATTTCAGGAAAAATTTGAAGGGGCTATTGGAAGTCCTGTTGGTGGGGCCCAAGGCCCCCCAACACAGGGGGTGGGCCAAAGGTGGTGGGCCCAAAATGGTTTTGGGGGTGGTGGTGCCCACAGGGGGTGGGCCAAAGGCCCCCCAAATAGCCCTCCCAGGAGTGCCAAAAAGCCGCCCCGGGGGGCGGCTTTGCGGTATATTATTAATAGAGGAAGTGAGCGAGATTGGGGTGTTTTGCGTGCGCGGTTTTTTTGGGAAAAGTAACGGCCTACTGTTTAAACTTTTTTGTTGTACGTCAAATGGAATTTTAAAAAAAGCCGTCCGAATTGTTCTGTGAATTTTAGTTCCGAGTTGCCAGGATGGATTTTTCGGTTTTTTTGTTTTGACGCGTTTATTTACTTTAACGGCAACGTTTTTAAAAAAGTTTTTTTTTGGCGGGCCCTTTCCCTTAGCGGAAACCATACAAAGGAGTTACTTTTTTTCGCGAGTTGCCCTAATGAATTTTTTCGGTTTTTCGTTGGACAGTTTTAACTTTTTTTGGGCCCAAAGCCGTTACATATTTTTAAGCAACCTAGGTTTCTATCTTTTTCTTGTAAAATACAAAGCCTAACTTACGGTTTGGGGTTAGAGATGAATATTTGCGACGGTTTTTACCATCAACAAATTTATATTGGGGAAATTATAGGAGTAACAAAATTAAAATTTTTACTTCATTATACACAATTTTTACTGAGATGGTGTTTAGTTATATGTAAATACAAAAATATCATCGTATTTTTACGTAAAATGATACAAACATATTCCCTCTCCCCTAATATTTATCACGGGGAAAAATTTCATTGAATAACAAGTTTTACAACTCATTATACACAATTATTACTGAGATAGTTTTTACGTAATAAAAAAATTAACTTTTTATGGCTGCAAAATTCCTCAAAATTTGGGCCTCATTTGGTTTTTGGCCTTTTCCGACTAAACTATTTATCTAAACAGAAATATGACATATATATTTTTTGTCCGGTTCGACGAGATCTACGCAATGGCATAGTCCGTTTAGTCCTAACATGTCACGTTCTCCAGATATATTGTTTTTTTTAGTTTTTAGAAAACATTGAATTGTGCCTTCATTTATGCATGAATTTTACTTCCGTATATACCACTGGATCGGCCTTCAAGAGCTGCATCGTTTATGTTCTATACCATTTTGTCCTTACGTGTATGGTTACTGTGATATGAATGAAAATGTGATTTCCAAAAAAAAATCCTGGACATACATACCATACTACAATAACAGCCTGCAGATTTTGGACGAAAATAAATATATCCCAATTTGGATGAAGCTCGGTTTATAGGGGCTTCTACTGATGGCGATCACGAATCTGGTCTTTGTTAGCCGATATTTCATTCTAAAAGCAATTTGTTCCCTCTGTAAGCTTATTTACGCCCTATAAATGCATACAAACATTACTCCCCTCTACACTAATATTCATCAGTGGGAAAATTACATTGAATAATAAGTGTTTACACCGTCATTATACACAATTATTACTGAGATAATTGTTATGTATATATGTAAATAAAAAATTTAACTTTTTCTGGCTTCAAAATTTCTCAAAATTTTGGCCTTATTTGGTTTTTGGCCTTTTCCGACTAAACTATTGCTCTATTGATCTAAACAGAAAAATGACGTAATTAATTTTTGTCCGGTTCGACGAGATCTACGCAATGGCACAGTCCGTTTAGTCCTAACAGTCCTAACAGTTCGTCCGGCGCGTCCATGCCTTCCGATCCTGCTCTGTCCGGAGTGGCCTAGCGTGCGTGCTGTCGGCAAGTACCATGAGCAGACATGTTGGGACCCGAAAGATGGTGAACTATGCCTGGCCAGGATGAAGCCAGAGGAAACTCTGGTGGAGGTCCGTAGCAATTCTGACGTGCAAATCGATTGTCAGAGCTGGGTATAGGGGCGAAAGACTAATCGAACCATCTAGTAGCTGGTTCCCTCCGAAGTTTCCCTCAGGATAGCTGGTACTGGCGGAAATGGAGGAGTTTCATCCGGTAAAGCGAATTATTAGAGGTCTTGGGGACGAAACGTCCTCAACCTATTCTCAAACTTTAAATGGGTGAGATGCCGAGCTTGCTTGAATGCTGAAGCTTCGGCGATTAATCCGAGTATCTAGTGGGCCATTTTTGGTAAGCAGAACTGGCGCTGTGGGATGAACCAAACGTCGAGTTAAGGGGCCTAAGCGAATGCTCATCTAGACCCCATCGAAAGGCGTTGGTTGCTATAGACAGCAGGACGGTGGCCATGGAAGTTGGAATCCGCTAAGGAGTGTGTAACAACTCGCCTGCCGAAGCAACTAGCCCTTAAAATGGTATGGCGCTCAAGCATTCTCCCGATACTCGACCGCCGGTGTCTCCAAGCCCCGGCGAGTAGGAGGGTCGCAGGGGTGAGCGCTGAAGGGATCCGGCGTGAGCCGCCCCTGGTGCAGATCTTGGTGGTAGTAGCAAATAGTCGAGAGAGACTTCCCTTGAAGGCAGATGTGGAGAAGGGTTCCATGTGAACATCAGTTGGACATGGGTTAGTTGCTCCTAAGCCCAAGGCTAAAGCCTTGTCCCACGCTAGAGGCAACGGCCAACCGAGTTGGTTGGTGTGTGTGTTGACGGGAGGGTTAGTTATTAATATCCTCCTGAATATACATACCACCACCATCTTGACTGAGATTTTTCAAAGTTGCTGTTGGGAATTTAGTGGCGAAAGGGAATACGGTACTTATTCCGTAACCAGGCCTGGATGCCAACCGGGGCCATGTTCGTTTACGGACTGGCCCTTGGTGCAGGAACCCGGTAACGGGAACCAACTCGCGTCCATCGGCGGTGGTCCGGGGAAGAGTTTTCTTTTCTGTTTAAGGCGCCGTGACCCTAGAAGCCACTCGCAGAGCGAAAGGGTGTTGGTAACACGGTCTGCCGTAGAGCGCCGCGGTTCTTGCGGCGTCCCGCGTACCACTGCCGGTCCGTGAAACATGCGAGGCAGGTAACTGCATGGGGTAACAAGCGGGGGGGTCTGCTGCTGCGTCCTGCTGCTGTGCGCCTTCGGGCGTTCCGGCGCGGTGCACGCACGCACGCGGCCTCCGCGATGCACCCCAGTTTCGGGCCTGTGCGTACCCATATCCGCAGCCGGTCTCCAAGGTAAGAAGCCTCTGGTCGATAGACTAATGTAGGTAAGGGAAGTCGGCAAATTAGATCCGTAACTTCGGGATAAGGATTGGCTCTGAGGATCGGGCCAGTCGGGCCTGTGCGGGAAGCGGGCCTGGGTTCGGGCGCTGGACTGGGCTCAGAGGCAGTGAGGCGCGCGACGTTGGGTCACGCCGTCTACCCTCAGGCTCCTTTTGTACCTTTGGTGTCCGCCCACTTACTGGTGAACACTTCTCTACCCCGGTGGCGGTGGTCTCATTCCAAATGCGGCCCCGCGCCGTACCCCCTTTCTGGTGAGCCCGTCGGTGCGGCGGTGTGAGCCTCAAAAGGTTTTGGATCGGGTTT
>JACEEZ010021835.1:0-76513 GCA_016584305.1 Chionoecetes opilio | reverse complement strand
TGCTCCCGCCCTTGCCTTTTTGTATGTGCGCTACGCTATGAAGTTACCCATCATTGATGAGGTGGCTCCTGACTCTGCCTACGCGGCCGTGACTGCGTCAGGGAAACCGACCTTCACTTTCACATACTGCCAGCGTGAAGGACACACCGCTACGTTTAATGCTCAGTTTACCAATACACATTCAGTGGCGGCTCGTGATAAAATAAAAATAAATTGACCCAGAAGGGATGTGATTTCTGCCCAGTGCTCATAATGTCAAAGTGAAGAGATTCAACCAAGCGCGGGTAAACGGCGGGAGTAACTATGACTCTCTTAAGACCCCCAAAGAGAGAGCACAGGCCGATGCAGAAGGCCTGCTAAGCTATATCATACTTACAAAAGAGCTGTCCCTCCTCGTGGGCCCGTCGGTAACTAGGTCGCGACAGTTTCCCGCCACTCTCTCGCTAGCGCAAGCTAGCACGGCTAGGCCAAGCAGCTCTTCCCGCCGTCAGACAGTGACTTCAGTCTAAAACGCATTTTCATAAATTTCCCCATTCCATACCAGGATGGCGGAAGCTGCTGGAGTCCGCCCAGTTGATGACGCCAAATCACCAGAATGTCCGCAATGTGGACGGATCTTCGCTAGCTTCCCGGGCGAAGACTTCACCAACGCCATGCACACGGGAAAATTACATGGGGCTCTCTCCCAGAAGATGCTCGCTCGGAAGAAGCCGAGGTGGGACTACGAAGAGGACGCTATGTTGGCAACCCTAGTAAGAGACCATCCTCTGTTAGAACCGGCGATTTAAAATGTTCTCGCTCAAGAGACAATTCTCCCACACAGAACACTGCTCTCTATTAAGGAGAGATTAATAAAAGAGTCCAGTGTTCGAACAGATTTTACTGGAGCTGAGTGAATCTGTAGAGTCCGGGGAAATGACATCTTTCACCACCCCGGGCTCCCCAACGTGTGACCTGCCATGCCAATGTCCCGAGTGGACGGATAGAGTGAGAGCTAAGTCGCTCACTCGGGGTAGGGCTAGGCATCCCTTGGCTCTGGGGTTGTTTTGTTTAAGAACACCTGTGTGTGTCAATACTATGCAAATATTTAATTTAACTCATTTTTTTATAAAACTATGAACTCACCCATCATATATGATATCATCCATCATATTCATCCTGTCTGTCCGGGCACACGGACAGACACCATAATGGCATGCTTGCCTTGGCCTGCGTGCCATTTTCTACCTTTTTTTCATGTGCTATGATTAAAGGGGAGCGGTGTGGGATTGGGGAATGGGTGGGATTGGGTGGCAACTACGCTTGTCATCCAATCCCTCGCCATTTCTGGGGTGGAGGAGCCCAATGCCTCGTCATCTAATTAGTGACGCGCATGAATGGATTAACGAGATTCCCACTGTCCCTATCTACTTACTATCTAGCGAACCCACAGTCAGGGGAACGGGCCTGAGTTTATCAGCGGGGAAAGAAGACCCTGTTGAGCTTGACTCTAGTCTGATTTTGTAGAGAGACATCAGAGGTGTAGCATAAGTGGGAGGTCTGTACATCACGGTCACTTGTGGCCGGTGCGGCCGCAATAAAATACCACTACTCTGATCGTTTCTTTACTTATTCGTGGAACGGAATCGGAGCTTCCCCACGTGGGATTGTCTCCTGTTTCTAGCCTAAAGCGGCAGGAAGGGAGGGCGCGTGTGGGTTTCGGCCCCGCGTTAGCCTGACCGGGCGTTTCGCGCTCGCCGCGATCCGCTCCGAGGACATTATCAGGTGGGGAGTTTGACTGGGGCGGTACATCTGTCAAACGATAACGCAGGTGTCCTAAGGCCAGCTCAGCGTGGACAGAAACCTCGCGTAGAGCAAAAGGGCAAATGCTGGCTTGATCCTGATTTCAGTACGAATACGGACTGCGAAGCAGGGCCTATCGATCCTTTTGACTTTATGAGTTTTAATCAAGAGGTGACAGAAAAGTTACCACAGGGAAAACTGGCTTGTGGCGGCCAAGCGTTCATAGCGACGTCGCTTTTTGATCCTACGATGTCGGCTCTTCCTATCATTGTGAAGCAGAATTCACCAAGCGTTGGATTGTTCTTCAGACTACTACAGGCGAACGAGAGCTGGACTTAGACCGTGCTTTGTTTGACCGACTTACGCTTTTTTTTGCGATTTTTGGCGTTTGGTGCTAGGACCTTAGACCTTGACGAGTATCCAGCCCTGAAACCACCTACGTTGGGTAGATAATAACGGAGAAAATCCAGTGGACAAGAAATCAGGTTTTTAGGCAAAAATCGAGGCGATTGGTATGAGAAGTGAGCTGTCCGGCGTCTGGCGGACTTAGTGTAGGTCTGAAGGAATATTTGAGGCCACACTTCCGATAGAGTTTTTGTCGCTCTACAACTTTGTCGTCAGTGAAATTTTTCGAATCTTGAGCTTAAGTGGCATTTCTGTGAGTTAGAAGTGAATTATAGTGGTTTTCAGGTGAGCTTCGTGGCATCTGGCGGACTTAGTGTAGGTCTGATGAAATTCTGAGGTCACACTTCCGATAGAGCTTGTGGCCCTCTACAACTTTGTTATCAGTGAAATTTTTTTAATCTCGACCGTAAGTGACTTTTCTGTACGAAAATCCCCCCTGAGCTGCCCCGCCCCGCCCCGCATAACTTTACTGACCCTGGTTTAAGATCTGCGACGTGCGCGCACGTCGCAGATCTTAAACAAGGAGGGTTTTAGCTTTTCTGCCCCTGGTTTAAGATCTGCGACGTGCGCAGCACGTCGCAGATCTTAAACAAGGTAGGTTATAGCTTTTCTGTCCCCCTGGTTTAAGATCTGCGACGTGCGCAGCACGTCGCAGATCTTAAACAAGCTAGATTATACCTGTTTCTGACCCAGGTTTAAGATCTGCGACGTGCGAAGCACGTCGCATATCTTAAACAAGGTTGGTTATAGCTTTTCTGACCCTGGTTTAAGATCTGCGACGTGCGCAGCACGTCGCAGATCTTAAACAAGGTAGGTTGTAGCTTTTCTGACCCAGGTTTAAGATCTGCGACGTGCGCAGCACGTCGCAGATCTTAAACAAGCTAGAAAAGATTTTGTATGAGAAGTGACCTGTACGGCGTCTGGCGGACTTAATGTAGGTGTTACGGCAATGTCGAGGGTACATTTCCGGTAGAGTTTTCTTGCACTCTACAACAATTTTCCTCAGTGCAATTTATCGAATCTCGAACTTAAGTGGCTTCTCTGTGAGTTTAAGGTTAATTATAGTGGTTTTCTGGGGAGCTTCGTGGTGTCTGGCGGAGTTAGTGTAGGTCTGAATGAAATGTTGAGACCACACTTCCGATAGAGCTTGTGGCCCTCTACAACTTTGTCTTCAGTGAAATTTTTTGAATCGCGACCGTAAGTGGCTTTTCTGTACGATAAACCCCTCTGAGCCTGCCCCGCCCCGCCCCGCATAAATCCACGCTATATATATATATATAATAGAGGAACGTGAGCTGAGACTTGGGGGTCGTTTTGCGTGCTGCAGCGATTATTTGAAATGTAATGGCCTACACTTCCAATACATGTTTTGTTGTACGTCTATGCGAAGTTCGAAAAAGTCATCCAAATTGTTCTGTGAATTTAGTTCTCGAGTTGCCGGTATGGATTTTACGGTGTTTTGGTTGTGACGCGTTCATTGGACATTTAACGGCCAACGTTTGGAATACATGTTTTGTTGAGCGGCTATTGCCGGTCTAGCAGAAGCCATCAACCATGGTCTGTGACTCTTGGTTCGCGAGTTGCCACGTATGAATTTTAAGGTTTTTTCGTTGTGACGCGTTTATGCGACTTTTGTCGGCCCATTGACCGTTAACATTTGAAGCAACGTAGAGTTTACTATCTTTTGCCTGTCGATTACAAACGCTCTACGACTTACGGTTTGGGAGTTAGAGTATGAAACTTAGCTTCCCGATCAACAAATATTAATTATTAATTAGAATTTATAATATTATTACCACATTAATAGCACATTTTCGCTAGAGTTTTCTAAGCTCTACAACTTTGTCCTCAGTAAAATTTATCGAATCTCTAACTTAAGTGGCTTTACTAGGAGTTTAAAGTGAAATATAGTGGTTTTCAGGTGAACTTCATGGCGTCTGGCGGACTTAGTGTAGGTATGAATGAAATGTTTATGTCACACTTCCGATAGAACTTGTGGCCCTCTACAACTTTGTCTTCAGTGATATTTTTTGCATCTCGACCGTAAGTGGCCTTTCTGTACGATAAACCCCTCTGAGCCTGCCCAGCCCCGCCCCGCATAAATCCCCCTATAATATTATAATAGAGGAACGTGAGCGTAGACTAGGGGTCGTTTTGCGTGCTGCAGCGATTATTTGAAATGTAATGGCCTACACTTCCAAAACTGTTTTGTTGTACGTCGTATGCGAAGTTCGAAAAAGTCATCCAAATTGTTCTGTGAATTTTAGTTCTCGAGTTGCCATGTATGGATTTTACGGTGTTTTGGTTGTGACGCGTTCATTGGACATTTAACGGCCAACGTTTGGAATACATGTTTTGTTGAGCGGCTATTGCCGGTCTAGCAGGAAACCATCAAGAATGGTCTGTGACTCTTGGTTCGCGAGTTGCCACGTATGAATTTTAAGGTGTTTCGTTGTGACGCGTTTATGCGACTTTTGTCGGCCCATTAACCGTTAACATATTTGAAGCAACGTAGAGTTTACTATCTTTTGCCTGTCGATTACAAACGCTCTACGACTTACGGTTTGGGAGTTAGAGTATGAAAATTAGCTTCCCGATCAACAAATATTAATTATTAATTAGAATTTATAATATTATTACCACATTAATAGCACATTTTCGCTAGAGTTTTCTTAGCGCTACAACTTTGTCCTCAGTAAAATTTATCGAATCTCTAACTTAAGTGGCTTTACTGGGAGTTTAAAGTGAAATATAGTGGTTTTCAGGTGAGCTTCGTGGCGTCTGGCGGACTTAGTGTAGGTATGAATGAAATGTTCATGTCACACTTCCGATAGAACTTGTGGCCCTCTACAACTTTGTCTTCAGTGATATTTTTTGAATATCGACCGTAAGTGGCCTTTCTGTACGAAAAACCCCTCTGAGCCTGCCCCGCCCCGCCCCGCATAAATCCCCGCTATATTATATACTAGCCGCAAAGCCGCCCTCCGGGCGGACTTTTTGGCTAGCTCCTGCGGAGGGCTATTGGTGGGCCTTCGGCCCACCAAACACAGACTCTCCAGATAGCCCCTTCTAACTTTCCTGAAATCATGGATGTAGAAATGTATGTATTAACGCCAACCCATTCACATCACCCCCAACCCATTCACATCACCCCCAACCCATTCACTCACCCATTACCCATCACCCCCACCCATTACCCATTACCCATCACCACACACCCATTCACTCACCCATTACCCATCACCCCCCACCTATTCCTTCACCCATCACCCATCACCCCCACCCATTCACTCACCCATTACCCATCACCCTCCACCCATTCATTCACCCATTACCCATCAACACGCACCCATTCACTCACCCATTACCCATCACCCCCCACCTACTCCCTCATCCATCACCCATCACCCCCAACCCATTCACTCACCCATCACCCCACACCCATTATCCATCACCCCACCCATTCACTCACCCATTACCCATCACCCTACATCAAGGTTTCCTCAATTCTCGCAACCCACTTTTTTTTCACAATTCTCGCTAATAGGCTACTAAAAAAAAAAAAAAAAAAAAAAAAAGGTGATCGGATCATCTCATAAGTGTGCTTAAAACGTTCCCCTGGTCAAGCCGGTTCCAAAAACTGTGCCATATGAGGGGATTCCGCACGGGGGGCGGAACCTATACCACACACACACACACAGACAGACAGACAGACAGACACACTTTCGCTTATATTATTATAGATAGAAGAAGATAATAGAGGAACGTGAGCTGAGACTTAGGGGTCGTTTTGCGTGCTGCAGCGTTTATTTGAAATGTAATGGCCTACACTTCTAATACATCTTCTGTTGTACGTCATATGCGAAGTTCGAAAAAGCCGTCCGAATTGTTCTGTGAATTTTTGTTCTCGAGTTGCCATGTATGGATTTTACGGTTTTGTCTTTTGTGACGAGTTCATTGGACATTAAACGGCCAACGTTTCCCATACATGTTTTATTGTGCGGCCATTTTCGGCCCTAGCGGAAACATCAAAAATGGTCTGGGACTTTTGGTTCGCGAGTTGCCATTTTATGGATTTAACGTTATTTTCCTTGTGACGAGTTTATACGACTTTTGTCGGCTCAATGACCGTGTACATATTTGAAGCAACGTAGGGTTACTATCTTTTGCCTGTCATGTAAAAACGCTCTACGACTTACGCTATGGGAGTTACGGTATGAATAATAGCGTACGGTTTTTACCGATCACAAATATTCATTATGGGGAAAATTTTATTGAGTAACAATTATATATACTGTCATTATACACAATTATTACTATAACCCGTTTTTAACGTATATATGTAAATAATTTTTTAAATTAATTTTCCCCCTTATAAATGCATACAATCATTATTTCATCTCCACTATTACTCATCACTGGGAAAATTACATTGAACAACAAGTATTTATTGCGTCATTATACACAAATATTACAGAGATCATTTATATGTATATATGTAAATAAAAAAAATCTTTTTTTCGGGCTGCCAAATTCCACAAAATTTTGGCCTCATTTGGTTTTTGGCCTTTTCCGACTAAACTATTGATCTAAACAGATAAAATACAAAATACTTTTTGTTCGGTTTGAAGAGATCTATGCAATGGCATAGTCCGTTTAGTCCTAACATGTCACATTCTCGAGATATATAGTTTTTCTTAGTTCTTAAAAACCATTGATTTGTGCCTTCATTTAGGCATGAATTTCACTTCCGCGTATACCACTGGATCGGCCTTTAAGAGCTGCATCTTTTATGTTCTATACCATTTTGTACTTACGTGCATGGTTACTGTGATATTAATGAAAATGTGATATCACCAAAAAAATCCTGGACATCATAGCCTGCAGATTTTGGGCGAAAATAATTATCTTTCTATTAGGATGAAGCTCGGTTTATAGGGGCTTCTACTGATGGCGATCACAAATTTGGCCTTTGTTTCCAGATATTCGATTCTTAAAGCTATTTCTACAATCAGTTTGCTTATTTACGCACTATAAATGCATACAAACATTACTCTAGCTCCACTAATATTCATCACTGGGAAAATTACATTGAGCAACAAGTATTTATTGCGTCATTATACACAAATATTACAGAGATCATTTATTTATATATATATATATATGTAAATAAAAAAAATCATTTTTTCGGGCTGCAAAATTCCTCAGAATTTGGGCATCATTCGGTTTTTAGCCTTTTCCGACTAAACTATTGATCTAAACAGAAAAAAGACATAAAAACTTTTTGTCCGGTTCGAAGAGATCTATGCAATGGCACAATACGTTTAGTCCTAACATGTCACATTCTCGACATAGTTTTTTTATTTTTTTAAAAACCATTGATTTGTGCCTTCATTTATGGATGAATTTCACTTCCGCATATACCACTGGATCGGCCTTCAAGAGCTGCATCTTTTATGTTATATACCATTTTGTCCTTACGTGTATGGTTACTGTGATATTAATGAAAATGTGATTTCCGAAAAAAAAATCCTGGCCCCATAGCCTGCTGATTTTGGCCAAAAAAAAATATATCCCTATTCTGATGAAACTCGGTTTATAGGGGCTCCTAATGATGGCGATCACGAATCTGGTCTTTGTTGGCTGATATTTGATTCTAAAAGCTATTCTTTTCCATCTGTAACTTATTTTCCACCTATAAATTTAACTAAAGATTAATCATCTCCCTAAAATACATGAATGGAAAATTACATTGACTAATAACTATTTATACCGTCATTATACACATCTATTACTGAGATCATTTGCACGTATCATTGGAAATATAAAAAAAGTTTTCGTCTTCACGTACATAATAAGGTCTATAGATCTTATTTGCCATTTCCCTCCTTAAATACTAAACTTACACGAAATTTGTCTTAATGCAAATATGCTTATTTTTGTAACGTCCACCCAATGAAAATGAATTTGACGTTATAAAATATCACGGTCTACATTTTTGCCTATTTTTTTTGGTCAAAAAATTATTTTGTATATTACTCCGTGTCAGTTTGCCAATTACTTTCATCCTTTCATTAAATCATACGATTCTGCTCAAAACACACTGTTCATTTACACACTTCATTCCTCAACGGATTTTTTTTCTCATTACACCACAGGCAAGCCGGGAAAATTCTTCTTCTGAATAGCCTTTTACACGCTTCTTCTTAACTCATCTTTAAGGGGTTGTGCATGTTTAAACGATATAACAATTCTATTCACATCCTTTTCATCCGTTCACTGGATGTGTTGAGTATTTCTCCTGGATAATAATGCTCAAAACGCACATTTAAATTACACCGGTCATTTTTCGACGGATCTTTTATTTTATTACACCACAGGCAAGCCTCAAACATTCTTCATCTGACAAGCGTGTTATAAGCTTCTTTTCAATTCAGCTATAACGTGTGGTGAATTTTTATTCCCTTGGCAATTTATTTGTTTCATAAAAGCAACTCATATTATTATGATATCAACACACGCATATTTTGTTTATTTCTCAATGGATTTTTTTCCAGATTGAACCACAGGGAAGCCTCTTGAACCCTGGTTTTTTATTCATCTATAATGTGGGGTGCAATAACATACGCTTCTCGAGATAATAATGTTTTACCTGTTTTCTAAGTGGGCTACAAGGCACTTCTCCAATGAACAATTAAGTTTCATGCATTCAATTCTCGATGAATTTTTTTAACAATTATACCACAGGGTGGCCTGTTGAACTCATGACATTTATTCCTCCCTATCGTTTTGTGAAATAAAATACGGTACTCTACCTTTTACTGTATTTCCTGTTACGCAGCCTATTTCATTGTAACTGCGTAACGGTTTTTTGGTGGGGTTAAAAGGCACCTCTTCAATTTCAAAACACGCTTAATATATTCATCTCTCAATGGATTTCTTTCCAAATTATACCACAGGGAAGTCAGTTCAAATACGGTCTTTTATTCGTCAATCACATATGGTGAAATATCACACGGTTCTCGAGTTATTAATATATTACTGATTCCGCAGCCTAATTCCTAATTTATAGGAGTACAGGTTCTCTGCGTTAGAGACAAAGGCTTTGTGTCACACGGTCTGCTTTATCGCTCGAGGCAACACGTACTACACGGCGCTCTTATCTTTCTGATATCTTTCTCTTGTAATTATTAGATATATCATACAATATTTTGCATGATAATTATAGGATGGCTTCGGTCATACATGCTGCCTTAGAGGACATTCAGTTGGGTCGCAAACTCACTGATGAAGCCATTGTACCACTATTGAGGCTAATTGCTAGCCATACTGACATCGCATATGTCGAGCCAGCTGTCCTCATGACTGCCCTCTTCCCCAGGGCTCGCCTTCCAGACCTCTCAGCAGAGGCGAAAGCGCTGCTAATAGTTCATCTCGGCGAAACCGAGGATGATGGACATTGGGTCCTGGTTACTTATGAACATAAATCTGTCCGTGTTTATGATTCTATGAATAACATGATCCTTTCAAAGCAATTGTACAATGTTGTGCACAAAGTTTTCGGTGAAGGTGAAGGTTCGCCGGAAAAATTAAACATTACAAGCGACATTAGCAGCGAGTCATGTGGAAGAAAATGCTCCCTTAACCGCACTTCAAATATTGGCTATCGAGGAAACATTTAATGCTGGCCAGAGAGAAGCCTACGACGCGGTAATGGCAGCAGTGGGTGGTGCACGACACGCACTAAAATCCCGAGCATTCCATCTTGATGGTCCGGCAGGTACAGGAAAGACGTACTTTCTGAATGCCGTGGCCTCGATTGTCGAGGCTAGAGTTCAACACAAGACCATTGCTATGGCATGGTCTGGTCTGGCTGCAACTCTTCTCCTCAATGGAGCGACAGTGCACTCGACCCTCAAACTTCCTTTTGTTATGGATGAGTGCACTACGGTCGGGCTCAAATTTCAGTCAGAGAGCTGAAATGATTCGCGCTGCGCCAATCATTATATGGGACGAGATTTCCATGACCCATGTCGCTGCCCTGAATGCCTTTGACACGTGGTTGAAGTTACTGATGGCCACCGAATTCCCCTTCGGAGACAAAGTCGTGCTATTTGCTGGTGACTTTCGTCAAATATTACCAGTGGTGACCAACGCACATCCAGCCTCGGTCCTCCAGATAATTGTAAAAAATTCAGACACATGGCCCACTATTCAACCTCTCAGACTCACACAGTCAATGCGAGTGTCTGAGCAGGAGCGAAACTTCTCGGAATTTGTATTGGCAGTAGGTAACGGGACTCTGTCTGTGCCGCCCGAAATACCTGTGGGTTCCATTGTCATTCCACCCGATGTCCTATGTTCAAAAGAGGAATTGGTCGATTTTGTATTCGGCCCTGACGTTCCCCACAGAATCTCACCTCTCGAAGGTCTACTTTTGTCGCTCAGGAACTCCGATGTGGATATGCTCAACAAGTTCGTATCACGAAAAAAACAGCTTTCATGGAACCCAAGGTATACTTCAGTTCTGATATAAACGAACACGCCGATGATCATGCCGGTGGTGCAAACACGGACTCTAACTTTAAACATAACTTGCCTATTGAGTACCTCAATAGGCTGAACCCACCAAATATGCCGCCACACCGATTGGCCCTCATAGTGGGACAGCCGGTCATGCTCCTGAGAAACCTGGATGTGACGGATGGACTTTGCAATGGCAAACGTCTCCTCGTCGAAGATCTGCGAGACGATCTTGTGATCTGTTCAAGATCAGATTCAACAGTGCCTGTGCTTCTTTGTAGAGACAGGTTCGCCACGTTGAGCGTAAGAAACGATGTGCCATTCGTCAGGGTTCAATTCCCAATTAAATTGGCATATGCCTCCACAGTGCATAAAGCACAGGGCCAGACTCTCAATAGAGTCGGCCTCTATCTCCGTCACAGTGTGTTTACACACGGCATGCTCTACGTTGCTATGTCCAGGGTGCGGAGACGATGCGACCTGCGCATATGCATCGAAAAGGGTGACAAACAAGGCACAGTCAATAAGCAAACTTATACGCGGAACATTGTCTACAAGGATGCCCTCAGCTAAGTAATTTACGTCGACATGTAGGTGGTGGTTGAAAAATCGTCCGACACCATTTCAACCACCTAGCGACTAGGCAATCAATGATTGACGCCGTCGTTCGTGTACGCCCGTTACGAAATAATATTTATATGTGGTTATTTATGGCGTGGTTGAACTTCGATCTGGTTATAGTGGCTACGCGTCTTGGTAGACCGAGCCATCAGTACTTCAAACCACATCCTAAATATCCGCCGCGTCAAACAAACCGCCGCCCGTTACAAACTAATATTTATATGTGGTTATTTAGGGTGTGGTTGAAATTCGATCTGGTTATAGTGGCTACGCGTCTTGGTAGACCGAGCCATCAGTACTTCAAACCACATCCTAAATATCCGCCGCGTCAATCGTAACATTCGGAGTTATAATATAGCTACTGGCGAAAGTTCTCCGTAAAAAAAACTTAATGAGTGTCGGAGGGAACCGCTAGGTCACTTGGAAGACTCCAAATTACTTATTACAAATATGTGCTCAATAATTCACGCTTTATTATAGTGCTCTTACTACTGTTATAGTTCAAAAATTTTAAATTATGCCTGGCAGGTACAAAAATTCAATTTTTTTGGCTATACTCAACCTATTTATTTGTCCTGATACGTGGCCTACAATTATACGTAGGTTTAAGGTCTCAGGCGTGCGCAGCACGCCTGAGACCTTAAACAAGCTACGTCATACAGAAAATATGGTAAAATCTGGAACAATAACAAAAAAAAATTTCCCTAAATATTCCTTTTCAGGACTTTTAAAACACAGTCATTTCAACCTTCACATACGTGCCCAAACACACGTCGTTGGGTTGTCCTTAAACAACCTACGTCATACCAAAGATATATTACTTTTTTACACCACAAAATTACGTCCTTTTTCTGCTTCTTTTCCAAAAAAATAAATTCCAATCTCTACTGATACGTATCCCAACACACTGCGTTGGCTTGTTCAGACTACTACAGGCGAACGAGAGCTGGACTTGGACCGTACGTGTTTGAGCGACTTATGCTTTTGTTTTTTTGCGATATTTGGCGTTTGGTGATAGGACCTTAGACCTTAACGAGTATCCAGCCCTGAAAGCACATACGTTGGGTAGATAATAACGTGGAAAATCCAGTGGCCAGGAAACAGGTTATTACCCGAAAAACGAGGCGATTTTGTATGAGAAGTGAGCTTTCTGGCGTCTGGCGGACTTAGTGTAGGTCTGAATGAAAATTTGAGGCCACACAATTTCTGATTTCTGGCTTTATTTATGCATGAATTTTACTTCCGCGTATACCACTGGCTCGGCCTTCAAGAGCGACATCTTTTATGTTCTATACCATTTTGTCCCTACGTGTATGGTTACTGTGATATTAATGAAAATGTGATTTCCAAAAAAAATTCCTGGACCATAGCCTGCAAATTTTGCGCGAAAATATATATCCTATTGCGATGAAACTCGGTTTATAGGGTCTTCTACTGATGGCGATCACGAATCTGGTCTTTGTTTGCCGATATTGGATTCTAAAAGCAATGTTTCCTTTCTAAGCTTTTTTACGCCCTATAAATGCATACACACATTACTCCATCTCCACTAATATACATCATTGGGAATATTACATTGAATAACAAGTATTTCAATCGTCATTATACACGATTATTACTCAGATCATTTTTACGTACATATGTAAATAACAAATTTCACTTTTTCTGGCTGCAAAAGTCATCACAATTTTTGCATCATTTGGTTTTTGTCATTTTTTAATCTAAACAGAAATATGTAATAAATAGCTTTTGTCCAGTTCTCCAAAATCTACGCAATGGCACAGTCCGTTTAGTCCTAACATGTCACGTTCTCCAGATATAAAGTTTTTTTTTATTTTCAGAATACATTGATGTGTGCCTTCATTTATGCATGAATTCCAAATCCGTGTATAACACTGGATCGGCCTTTAAGAGCTGCATCTTTTATGTTATATATCATTTTCTCTTTACGTTTATGGTTAATGTGATATTAATGAAAATGTGATTTTCATAAAATTTCCCTGGATTCATTTCATTGCCTGCAGATTTTGCCCGAAAAACAATATATCCCAATTTGCATGAAACTAGATTTATAGGGGCTTCTAATGAGGGGCGGTCACGAATCTGGGTTTTGTTTGCTGATATTTGATTCTAAAAGCAATTCTTCTCTCTCTGTAAGCTTATTTACCCCCTATAAATGCAACCAAGGATTAATCAATATCCACTAATATTCATCACTGGGAAAATTACATTGATTAATAAGTATTTATACCGTCATTATACACATTTATTACAGAGATCATTTTCACGTATTTATGAAAATAAAAATAAATATTTTCGTCTTCACGAACACAATAAGGCCTATAGATCTGTTCTGCCATTTCCCTCCTAAAATATTAACCTTACAAGAAATATGTCTTAATTAAAATATGCTCATTTTTGCAAAGTCCACCCAATACCAATGAAATTTACGTTCTAACATGGTCTACATTTCAGCCTGTTTTTTTTGGTGGAAAAAATATATAGTATTCTACTCCGTGTCATTTTGACAATAACTGTTATCCTTTAATTAACTCATACGTTCATGCTCAAAACACACATTTTAATTACACACGTCATTTCTCAACGTATTATTTTTCTCATTAGCCAACAGGCAAGCCTGGAAAATTCTTCTTCAGAAAAGCCTTTTACAAGCTTTTTTTCAATTCATCTTTAACGTGTTGTGCATGTTTAAACGATATAACAATTCTATTCACATCCTTTTCATCCGTTCCCTCGATGTGTTGAGTATTTCTCCTGGCTAATAATGCTCAAAACGCACATTTATATTACACAGGTCATTTATCTACAGATATTTTTTTTTAATTACACCACAGGCAAGCCTGGACAATTCTTCATCAGACAAGCGTGTTAAAAGCTTCTTTTCAATTCAGCTCTAACGTGTGGTGAATGTTTACTCGCTTGGCAATGTATTATTTTCATAAAAGCAGCTTGGATTATTATGAAATCAAAACACGCATAATTTGTTTATTTCTCAATGGATTTTTTTTCTGATTGCAACCACAAGGAACCCTCTTGAACCCTGGTTTTCTTTTCATTAAAATGTGGGGTGCAATAACATACGGTTCTCGAGATAATAATGTTTTACCAGTTTTCTAAGTGGGCTAAAAGGCACTTCTCCAATGAAAAAATAAGCTTCATGCAATCATTTCTCGATGAATTTTTTTCCAAATTACACCACAGGGAGGCCTCTTAAACTCATGATATTTATTCCTCTATAACGTTTTGTGAAATAAAACACGGTTCTGTCCATATTAATAATGTATTTCCTGTTACGCAGCCTATTTCATTGTATCAGCGTAACGGTTATTTGGTTGGGGTTAAAAGGCACCTCTTCAAGTTAAAAACACGCTTAATATCATCATTTCTCAATGGATTTTTTCCTAAATTACACCACAGGGAAGCCAGTTGAAATACGGATTTTTATTCTTCAATCACATTTTGTGAAATAACACACGGTTCTCGAGATATATATATTACCGATTCCAATACCGAGATATATTATTATAGATAACACCGGGGAACAAATTTTTGTTGAGTTAGGTCTGACACTTGTTATTAAGTAATTTTTGGGTGCTGAATCCAAAACTGATCTCAGTTTTTCTCTAACACGTCAAGTTTTTTAACTGTAGGATTTTCGTATTCTTAAAAAATATGAAAAATACTGTACATAACAGTAACAGTGCTTATTTTATAAAAAGTTGCAAATGTTAACATACAATGAAAAATGAAAGAAATAGGCATGAATAGAATGTTTATTTAACATTATCATGTTTTTAGAAAGGATAAGGCTATAATTGTGTGCAGGTTAAGGTAAAAATTTACGTTTGTAGCTTTGTCTGGAGTGTTCAACTTGAGGACTATCGCGTTTGATGCTCCAACAATAGTCAGCCATCATATGCACATCCCATCTACCCTGGTAACGTTCTTCCATAACCTTCAAATCTTGGTGAAATCGTTCACCTCGCTCGTCGCTAGCAGCACCAAGATTTTCCGGAAAGTTGGCAAGATGGCTATGCAAAAAATGTACTTTAATACTCATGTTGCAACCAAGCGCTTTGTAGCTCTCCAATAGTTTCTGAACAATTTCTGTGTAATTACTTGCACGTGTATTTCCAAGAAAGTTCTTGACGACGTCTTTGAATGATAGCCAAGCATTCTTTTCAAGGTCTGACATAGTACCGTTGAAATGTTCATCTTTGATGAGCTGTCGAATTTGTGGACCATCAAACACACCGGCCTTGATTTTTTCAATTGACAGTCCAGGAAATGCCAAGATGATGTACTTCAAACAGTCGCCATCAGTTGACAATGCTTTTACAAATTGTTTCATGAGACCTAGTTTTATGTGCAGAGGTGGGATATTATTTTTCTTCCTGTCAACAAGTGGCTCATGTACAATGTTAGGATCTCCAGGTTTAAGATCAGATCTCGGAGGCCAATTCGTCTGAACCCAATGCTTCTCTCGAGCTCTGCTATCCCACATACAGAGAAAGCAGGGATACTTTGTGTATCCACGTTGTTGACCAAGAAGGAAGGACACCATTTTAAGGTCAACACAGATGATCCAATTGTGTTTGTCATATTGCAATAACTCAATGACTCTTTACATCTCCATATTCTTCACGAAGACAGACCGAATGCCCAATAGGGACTGCGCCAAACAAATTGCCATTGTGTAGAAGGACACACTTCAAGCTCCGCTTTGAGCTATCAATAAACAATCGCCATTCATTTGGATTTTAGATTGAAAGCCCTAATTCCTTCAGTAAACCAGGAATGTTATGGCAAAACACAAAACCGCTGGCACTTCGAAAGTACTGCAGAAATGTACTTTCTCTGGTTCGAAAGTATGATACCTTCACTCCTTGTTCAAGTATGTTTTTCTCGTTCAGTCTTGATGCTAGTATTTCTGAAGCTTTTTTGGGATAGGCTCAAATCACGTGCTAAATCATTCAACTCGTGCTGATCAAATCCCCTACGAACTGAATCCTCGTGAATGTCAAAATCTGCATCATTGCTGTCAATGATCCTGTTCGAAAACTGGCACTGGAATTTCAGCTGAATGAGGCATTGGTCTTATAGCTGACGGTAGATTAGGATATTCTATTTAATTTTATTTTTATTGTTAAATCCTGATGTTTTCACTAAACAAAAGTAACAGTCTGTGGAATGATCTTTTTGCTCTCGCCAAACCATGGGGATACCAAATGCCAACTTTTCACGTGTTCCTTTGGTCCACATCCGTAATCTCTCGACACACTGCTTGCACACTTTGTGAGGGGCCCATAGCTTGTCTTGATCACCGAGTTTCACTTTAAAATATGCGAAATATGCTTGTTTGACAAATACGCTGATGCTTGCCCTCTGACTTGGAATGGTGAAACTACCACATATATAGCAGAAGGAGTCAGGGTTGTTTAGGCATTTACGACGAGACGTAGCAGGAGCAGACATGATCTGAAACAAAAGAAATATATACCTATGTAAATAAAACACTAAGCTGGAATAGTTACAAGCTTTGAAAACAAAAAAAACAGCATAAAACGAAATAGAAATTACAATGGTATGTTGTTACAAGGTTAAGAGAAAAGCCATAACAAATCCTCCTAATTCCTACTATCCTAGCTTTCTGTTTGCAGATATTGATAGTACTGACCTATTGGGAGCTGCACACACCTCTCACCGCACTGTCTCAATTGTAACTGCACAAACAAGTTGCAACATAGCTCTCGATGAGTCAAATCGTAATCAGCTGGCAAGTTTTACTACAGCTCACAAGTGGAATTTTGCTTATCTGGAGGGTAAGCTGTGGAGAAAAAACTTGACGTGCTAGAAAAAAACTGACTACAGATTTGGAATCAGCATTCCAATTTTAGTCTAAATAAGCTCAAAAATCTAACTCAACAATTTTTTTTTCTTCAAATTGTTCCCCAGTGTTATCTGTGACAGTTATGCTTATGAGAAAAGCAACAAAATTAATGGTTGTACAACACTTAATAAATCTTATTAAAATAATGGCAGAATAATTATAATACTGTCCCATGGAATAGATCATGTACATTAACTGTCATTATCAGTGTCACTGCTGTCTGCATCCAGTGCAACAATGCACTTTATACGACTACATTTTCTTTCTGATCCCTGGCAACGGCAACCAATGTAGCAAGTAATGCCTTTTTTGCTGCAGGAACAGTTTCTGTTGCAGACTTTCAGACAGCCACACGATATATTCTTGGACATTTGATCTGGCCATGCTGGTAATGTGAATGGAACTGGCAAAACCTTGTTTTCACTAGTGACCAGCCAAAATTAGTAAATGGTTCCAAATTTGGTTGTGGGATATGCGCTGTTTGTCAAGTATTGTTTTGTCAAGCCAGTGCTGCCCGTTTGACATGCAACAGAAATGCGTCTTCAGTTGTGGGGTAGAAGTTTCAAAAGTGTGGACTTATTGTTTAAGAATTTATGTACTCTTAAGTCTCCCAGTGCAGAGCCTTTAAAGTCATCATCCTTCTTTGTATACACAGCTACCAGCAGTTCTCTGGCTTGCTGGATGACGTCTGTCGTTACAGGGCCTTGAGAATTCATATCTGCTTCTCCAAAGTCCTCAAGAGCTGGAATTTCTACCTCTCTGCTGCACCTCAGCCATGTCTTTTTACTGGTGAAGAAAGAGAAGCTGGTGATGTCACGTCCACTCAGGCTGTGGATGAAGGGAAGGGATCTGCACTGTGCTGGGCCCAAACTACTTGCCATCTGATGGATCGAGAGGTAGCTGGATTGTGTGGTGCGCACCCACATTTCAGGCAGTTCTTTAAGGAGTGTAGAAGTATAGTACACACATTAAACGATGACTCATTTGCATAAATGACTACACGTTCAGATCCCTCTTTCTGAAAGCTGTTGATGGAATGTAGTATAATTCTGGTATCTGCTTCATTCTGAGTGGACTGTAGCTCTGCAACTTCATTCACTGTACCTTTTGAGACCACAACACTTTCTGTTACGTTCTTGAAGCCACCACCTAGGTATAGGCATGTTGAACTTAATGATGATTTCAGCTCTTCATCCTGGCTCCATTTCATGCACAAAAAGTTCAAAAGTGCTTCTTTGTTGGCAGAAATTGGGAAAAAATCTTGTGGAGCAGGAGCAATGTATTGTTCACTGACTTCAAAGACTTGCTTTTTCTGACTTGGCATACCTGTGTTGGTGTTGTGAAGCTTTGAGATTGTCTGTGTCGTATCGGTCACAGCAGAAATGGTACTGGCTGTCCCTTCAGGAATATCATTCAGCATGTTGTGAAGGCATCTCTTTGCAATTGCTCCAATGTCTCACCTTTATGGAATGACACTGGCGTACTGCCAACATAGCAACAGGAAAAGAGTACTTTCAACCTCTTGCTTTATTAGTTGAAAGTACCAAATTACCAAAAATTGGAAGACTCTTCTACGGCGTTGACAGTTCCAGTTATCGGGTTCACAATGTCTGTTTCTCCTTGTGAACCTAACTCACTTCATTCACCTTATTTAAAGCAGTCATCACCCATAAAAAGTCACTTTCATACAATTTCATTGTCGACTGAGAGCCTGGCAAAACACAGAATAGCATGGGAGCTCTAATTTCGTCTGTTTGTGACATTCACGCCAGTATTTCCTAAGTGTACTTCATCTATGACACCTAACTCACTTCATTAAACTTATTTAAGCATCTCATCTTCCATAACAAGTCATATATGGAACAATTAAAATATCGAAGAGGACCTCCAAGCCACAGATTAATGGCGTACCGATATTTCATGTTTCACTAATGTTTACCCGGGTATCTACATTTGTGCTTCTCCTGCCACACCTAACACACTTCCTATTATTTGTTTCATGACCTAATCTTACACGGTACTTGCATTTCGAGGGAGATAATGTCCGTAGTGGGAGAGTTGTAAAGATGCGGAGGAAGAAGCCATTTTATTCAAGTTGCACTTGAATATCGGAAACACCTCTGCAGCAATGTTGAATGTGGACCATATCAAGTGCGAAAACATGCTCCAAAGCGCGCGCGAGGACAGAATCAAATCAAGATGGACCAAGTTTTTTCAAGATTCTTGATGCAAATACCTCGCGAGTAGGCCCCTTAATCCGGTCCCGTCTCGGGAGAAGCTAGCCTGCCTCACATGCGGGTCTACCCTGCTGCAGGACACTTACCTGGACCCAGTGAATGCCGTTTGGGCTTACTTATCGCCTTAGTGGCCTTAGACCGGGTGAATCAGGACACTTACCTGGACCCGGGTGAACGGATTTTATGTTACTTAGAGTATTAATTGGTCATTATAACGACGTCGTTACGCTCGAAACCTCGACAAGTGTAAATTGTTGTGTAATCAAGAGAGCATTTCAACGTACCTTTGAGGTTCTCTCCCACCGTCGTTTAAACTCTTATACATTATTGCATTTGTACTCCTAAAAAACTTAACGATCCTCATGCATACTCTATAAAATGATACATAAATATGTGAGCACATTGCTAATCAGAAATTGTAAAAACATATCCTCTTCGAGATAAAACATAAAAACTATGACTAAAAATATGACTAATACCTTATGACTATGACTTTAAAATACAATATAATCCCATATAATCCTGTAAATAATATATTAACACATTGCCTTTTATAAATAATATAGATATTGATGTTCCATTATTTTAGTGTCTCCCTATTTATGTAGCTTAATATATTTGAATCTATCGTGAATCTGCTGAGAGCTAAATTCAGCGTAAACAGGGTTGAGTTCTATCAATTTTGCCCTGACACTAGCCCATTTTACAAATATGTGTTTGCCGTTACGTGACAGGTTGCATTGCTCTGCAGCAGACCAGACATCTTTATAGAACTGGGCAGTAAGCAAACTCGCATAGGCCATGGGCGCCAGAGCCTGTTGCTCTGCGGCACATGGTTACTGTAAGCAAAATAATTTGACATTAATTTTCCTTTTATAGAAGTTCTAGCACTGTTTACATTTTTATAGATTGCCAACGTTATAGTTTATTGTTCAACTTACGTTAGGCGACTGCTGCTCTCCGCCCTCTGGCTGGTTTCTCTTTCCCCTGGCTCTCCACCGTATCTTGTGGTAAAATCCAGAACCTGCTCTGCGGCAACCATGGTTACTGTAAGCAAACTAATTTGACATTATTTTTCATTTTATATGAAGTTCTAACACTGTTTACATTTTTATAGATTGTCAACGTGTATAGTTTATTGTCTGTTATTAGGCTGTCCTCCCTGTTTTCACAGACAGCTCTTGCATGCTTTTGCTCTCTCGGGGACAGACACAGTCACTGTACCATTGCAAAATGATTTTGGTAAATCCCATTATTATACTGAAAGCAGTTTGGGAACGGCCTAAAATATAGCCTTAGAACAGTAAAAAAAAAAAACCCTCATGATTTGCCTTAAGAAAGCAGTATCAGAAGCAATAAAACGGGGTTAGAAACAACCCTTTACAACATCCTCAGAAAAACATACGAACGCAGTCTCGGTACAATCTGATATAGGAGTGTTAGAACAGCCTATCGAAACAAAATTTTTGGATTTTCCTTTGAAGTAATGTTTATTTAAAGTATAATGCTCATGTTTGATGCAATATATGTTTTGCTTGCATTCATATGTTTACTTTTCTTCAAAGGATAGTAGTTTGAAAGCAGCAGGCAGCCTGGTGTTTGGAGCAGCAGGGAGCTGTCGAGGTGTGTGTGAGTTTTCCTCTAGTAACGGGAAAAAGCATCTTTGTGTAGCGCATCACCAACGCCGTGTGTCGAACATAAGCTGAAAATCCCCTTTCGCCACGTGCTATGTATTACACACAGACTACAAGGCAACAAGACAAGACTACAAGGCAGTGTGTGTGTGTGCAGGCAGTGTGTGTGTGTGCAGGCAGTGTGTGTGTGTGTGCAGGCCATTATGAGGCAGCAGCTTCCTATGACAACTGCTGCTAGGGCAGTGTAGTAAGGTAAAGCACGTAGCTATTGTATAGGCTCAAACTTGCAATCAGTGATTCACAATGACGAATATTTGTTATTCCTCAGGTGCCTTGGCCTTACACAGCTTCCCATTACCACAACTTAAGCTTGTATGATGTGATAATATTTATTTCTCCACCTCGAATAATGTACATAGGCATGCATAAGAAGAACAGATACCAGGTGACCAAAAGGTGTCAGTAAACTTTGGGAATAAATAAGGTGTGTGAAGCCAGATGGTCGCCGCGCTAGGCTGCGGGCGTCACTCATAGTCGGGTCACTTAGGGCGGAAAAAGGCTTTCGCTTCAAACCCTTTGGTGAAGGAAGTATTTTGAGTCTTTATCCTAAGCTTTTGTGCCGCTGAATCCGAAAATCGTAGTTGGGTCACTCGTTAGCGGTAAGTTTTCGCGCAATTTGCAATTTGGCAAAATTTTGGGAATAAAATTGGCAATTTACAAATTGCAGAATGAGAACCAGACGTCGTAGAGACCTCGTTTTGGACTCAAATTGAAGCTTATTAAGAGTGCATAAAATGTTATTGAGTACTCCGTGGTTGTATCTGTCGGATTACTGATCTATAATGGAAATTTAAAGATAAGTGGAAAAAAATTGGGAAAAATATAAAAGGAATAATTTTGGCCTTAAAGCCTGAGTTCTTAATAATTAAAAACTAAATTTTAAATTTGTAAAAAAAAGTAAATAACAAACAATTGTTCTTAGGACACATTTAATTAACGAATTTGTGCAAGGGTGGGTACAATTATTGCGTAGAACAGGTATTTCAACTGAAAAATGCTTAGGATAAGACTCTCAAAATACTTCCTTCACCTAAGGTGAAGCGAAAGCCTTTTTTTCCGCCCGAAGTGACCCGAGTTTTAATCCAGAAACACAAATTTCAAACAACGAAAAACCCAGTCTCCTCCACGTACTTTTGGAAAATAACAATTAGAACACAAAAAAATCCCTTACTTGTGATAGCGAGCGTTCACAAGTTGAAAAAAATCGAATATCTAGTCGTCTACGCCATCGCACGTCCTCATGCCCTCTTTTCCCCGTCGTTGATGCACATCTCGGGGGAGCAATCGCAAAGCTCCGAAAAGGAGTCTGCAGGCGTTGACAGCGGCAGCGATTGGTCGAGCAGTTCGTCTTGCATCCCCACTGCATCCCATCCATGATACTTTGCGGGGCGGGAGGCAGGGTGTGGAAGGGATAGGCCAGGTTTGTCCGTAGCCGTACTTGGTCGGGTCGAGGGTCACCAACTCCTTCTTCCAGCCCCCTCCCAGACGACGGCCTTAGCTGGGCTCGATAATGTGCGGGGGTGGTGGCTTTGCTGCCCGGAGGGGCCATTGCTTCCCTTCCAAACCTTCTTCTTCTAAAGTGTCCGTTCCCCCCTTCGCCTGCGGCAGAGAGCAGGTAAAATCCAAAATTTCCTGCTCCCCCCAAATGGGCACGGGACCGCCCCAGGCCCCTTCCTCGGGGCGTCAGCGGACCAGGGTTCCCAGTTTTAACCCAAACCCGGGTCGAGGGTTGCTTTTGGGGAGGGGCCTCCACGGACCCCAGGGCCCAAAGCTTGCAACTTTGCCTTTTCCTTAAGGGGGCGAAAGTGGTGTCGCAACCCAGCCCAAAAAGCATGGAAGGACTTGATCACATCCGGGGAAAGGGGGCCCATTTCCTCGGGGATAAAGCTAAAACTTAAAAAATCGTCATTGCCAATTTTGGGGGCCGTGTTTGGGGGAGGTATTTTTGGGGAAAAGGGGGCCCCGGAGGAGGGGGACGGGGGACGTCATTTGCCCGGGAGAAACTAGGGGTTTGGCCTCCACACCCTTTGGGTCGGCAGGGGAAGATAATTACCCATTTTAATTTTTCCCGCTTCCTCTTGTTCTGAACCCGAACTTGGCTCCGTCCGGCCCCAAAATTTTCCACGGCTTTGTCCGCCACGCGCGACGACGAAAAATTTCCCCCCATTAAAATTTGTTTGGATTTGGGAGGAAATGAAGGGGTTTCAAAAACCATTTTGGTTTTTTGGTGGACAAAAAGGGTTTCCCAAATTGGTCATTTCCAGCTTTAAATCCCGTCCGCTGTTTGGGATTTCGATTCGTATCCTCCACCTGGGGCCCTCGCTTTTCCTTTCGTCTTGTCTTTGGGGAAACGCGCCGTGCCCCGAAACCTGTCAAAGAAAAGGGTGCCCTAAAACCCCTTTCCCCAAACACCCCATTTGGGGCCCAACCCCTCTGCAGGAGGGCCTCCCCAACCAAAAAAGGCCCCTTAAATTTTTGCTGTCCGAAAAGGGGGTTTCTGCTAAAGGATAGCCACCCCCGTCGGGGAACCCACGCAAAGGTTTTAAAAGGGGTTTTGCGGGGCCCGGGACCGTCCCCCGCTTTCCCTCTTCTCCAAACCCCCTGAAAGGGGAAATTTTTTGCCCGTGACCCGGGGGTGGCCTTGGTCGTCAAAAGGGAAAAGAGGAACAGGAGAGCTCATAGTTGGAGATGAGGGGGCAAGGGTTTCCAAAATGCTTTTCTGAGTTGGAGGGCGAGCAGCGGGCCCGCCGGGGAAGCCCTGAGGATCCCGTGAAAACACCGGGTTTCCCCCTCCGTTTTGAAATTTTGGGCCTTTTTTTTGCCCACCCGTTTTAAATTTGTTTGGGGGGGCTGACGATGCAGGACCCCTCCTGGGACTTTGCTGCGCAGCCCTGACCCTTTTCCCTTTTCCCGTACTTCAAGAAGCTTCCCTTGCCAGTCTCCTCGATTCTTGTCAGTGTGCCCCACCATCTTTTCTGGAAACCAAAACCTTTTGCGGGAAAGGACGGGGGTGATTTGGTTTTTCTGCGAGTAAAAGGGGGTTTTGCGGGCGAAGAAGCAAAACCTCTTTGGTCATCTCGTTTTGTTTTCCCTTCGTGACCGTTTGGGTTGTCCTTTTTGGTGTTTTTGGTTTCCGTAGCAAATTTTTTCCGAATGTTTTGGGCCCCTTGATTGCCAAGAGTTCGCCCCTTGGTTTTCAAAAAAAAATTTTTGGGTTTCCTCGCCCGAGGGTTTTTTTTGGGGGGGACCCCCCTAAAAGCCCACCGTCCCCCTTTCAAGCCCGGGTTTTCACCTTTCCCCGGGGGAAATGGCCCCAGCCGGGGGCCGTGAAAGGTACCAACGACTTCGGCCCGGACCCAGTGTTTCCCAAAGTACGTCCACCCCTTTTGGGGTTCTTGAGGCGGGGTCCTGCATCATGGCCACGAAAAACCGGGGAAAACCCGGGGGCCCGTAGGGTTTCGTTTCATGGCGAAGAAAAACGGTCCGAACTCCCCCCAACTTCTTCAGGTGAAACGCAACATTCCCTTGCCCCGCACGGGCCCTGTGAAATTTCCCCAAAAGCAGGAGGACCATTTTTGACTTACGTCCCTGGAAAAACTTTCTAAAAGGACTGTGTCTTTGAATCCCGGGTTTGACCTCAGGATCTGCAGCTTTGGGTGAAAAGGAAATTCGAGGGTTTTCCTTAAAGGGAAACCCCAGTTTTTTCCATCCTCTGCCAACTCCGGGGCGGCGAATTTTTCCCCGGCGCTCTCCATTTGCCCCCGGAAAAGGAGAATTTGGGTCACCCTAGGAGTGCACTTGGGGAGGTTTAAAATTTGTGTCCTAAATTTCCGCGGTTAAACGGGGGTTTTTCCCGGGCCCAAATTTTCCGGCGGGTGGGGGGTTTGGGTACACCCCCACTCTTTGGAGCACCCTCGCCCGAACCCGGGGGGGGTCCCCTCCAGGAAAACACCGTTAAAAAACCCGCAGCTTTGGCTTGGACAAAAGTGAAATTCCCAAGGCGGGACAAACCCAAATTTTCCTTTTTTTAAAAGTTCAATTTGATCCCCCAGGAGCTTTGGAAAAAGCCCAGTCGGCGAAACAAGCCCCCGGACCCCCATGGGCCGTTCAGCGCTTTTTTAAATTTTTCCCTCCTTTTCCCTTGTCATCATGGGGGGAATTTTGGGCGATTTCCTCGGGCGCTGGGGATCGAGAATGGGAAAGGGTGCAGATTGGGGTCGGGGAAAAGGCCCAAACATCCTCGAGTGGGCCCTGTTAAAGGTGACCAGCGGGTGCATCTCCGCGGGAGGTTTTTTAAAGGGCAGGGGATGCCGAAGGAAGTAGGACGAAGTGCCCCTTTTTCCTTTTGGATTTTCCTAAAGCGCTCTCGGGGCGAGTTTCTCGAAAGAGAGCGGGGGAACCTTCGGTTTTAAGCGAGCGGTTCTGGGACAGGGGCTGACCTCGAAAAATGGAAGCGGGGAGGGTTCGAAAACGTCAAATGAAACTTGGGGGGCTCCAGCTCTGACGGAGTGTTTGGGCCGGGCCTGAAAGGAACCGGGCTAAACCGTGGCCGTGGAAGGTTCCCTTCCCGTCAAAACTGTGTCTTTTTGGAAATCGAGTTGTCGAGGGAAAAAGGAACGAAAAGGCCCTTTCCCCTCAAAGGCGGCGCGGGATAAACACTCCATCTCGCCGTCCAGCGCTGGGCCCCGTTGGGGGCAAGGGATCCCTCGAGGGGGAGAAGGGAGGAGTTTTGAGTTTAGCCAGCCCGGCCCCCGGGGAACATCTTAATCATTGTTTTGGGCCCCGCGCCCTCCTGATAAAGGGCCCAACGCCGTCCCCCAACCTGGAGGGGGGTCTCTGGGGTTCGGGAAGCTTGGTTGCTAGTCGCACCCTTGCTTTGAAACTCAAATTTTTGGGCTGGGACTTGCCCCGACGATCGGGGCTCCCTTCTCCGTTGGGCGGATTTTTTCCCTTCCAGCTCCACCGACGGACCCAGGTCGCGAAACCTTGACGATGGGGGGAAAGGGTTTTTAAATTTTGGCCCCTTCCCTCCTTCGAATTTCCAGTTCGGTTTCTTTGGGGGTTTCTTCACCAGGTTTTTGGGGGCAGTTTTCCCCAGGAGGGGTAGCAAGCTTGAAGCCCTCGATTGTCCGAGGGTTTTGTCGGGGCCTCTTTCCCTTCCCTCCGCCAGATGAACCTTTTCGGGTTCGCGAGGGTTCTTGGGTTTTGGGGAAACTCCACGCCATGGACCAGGGGGGAGAGGATTTTCCTTTTAAATCCGCCAGCGTGGGGGGCCCCAACCCCAAAATCCCTTTTTGGGCTCCTTGATGCTGTCTATTTTTTTCCCTGAGAAAAACCCACCCCAATTTCTCCAGCTTCTCGCTAACCTCTTCCCACAAACTCGATCACGGGCGATTTTTCTGGCTTTTTGTTGAGTGGGGGCCCACTGTCCCAATTTTGTTGAGGGACATGAATGCCCCAGCGGGGCCCTTTAGGGTACATCAATGGGCACCGGGACTTTCGAGGTTTTTTTGGGAAGCTGGGATTTTT
Source organism: Chionoecetes opilio (assembly GCA_016584305.1). Lineage (NCBI taxonomy): Eukaryota > Metazoa > Arthropoda > Malacostraca > Decapoda > Majidae > Chionoecetes > Chionoecetes opilio. The sequence goes on along the minus strand of JACEEZ010021835.1, from coordinate 49,811 downwards.
CCAAAATCAGAATTCTTTTCCCCTTGTGGACCCCCCTAAAATGTTTCGTTTGGGCCCAATCCGGGGTCGGCCCCAACCCGGGTTTGCAGGACTTTTTTGGGCTTGTCTCCATCCCCCGCAGAAGAAGCTTTCCCTTTTCCGGGAAATAGTCCGCGGGCCCGGCGGCGGGGGCTCAGGCGGCGGGGGGGGCGGCCCTTTAGAAGTAGAATGGATAAAACTTTTTATTATTTAGTGGGGAATGTAATGGAAAACTACCAAGGGGAATATCTTTAAAGGAACCCCTTGTTTTGAAAAAAATTTTACAAAAAAAGAATTTTTTTTCCCAAAACCTCAATTTAAAAGTATTCAAAGAATTTTTAATTGTTTAAAAAGCCCTCGGGGCCCAAGGGGGCCCAGGGTTTTTCCACTCCTCGCACTGGGGGGAGTTAAAATTTTAAATCATCATCTGCGACTTTAAAAACCCCGGGAAAATCAGTGCCACGCACTTACCCGCCCCTACCCTTAAATTTACTAGAACCATAATCAAAAAAATTTTTTTTCATGTCGAAAGATTTTTTCAAAAAAAAAAAAAAAAAAATTCTTTTTTTTACCTTAAAGGTTTCCGGGTGGGGGCCTCCGCCGCAAGGTCCTTTTTGCTCATCCCGTATTTGCCTCGCGAATTTGTGGGGCGGGTTTTTTTAGCAATGCACTGTCCGGTCCCACGACCAATGGGGCCCCTTTTTAAGGCCCTCCTTTTTGGGGGCCTCTCCCAAAATTCGCCTTTCAAAGCCCATTTTTGGGCCAGCATCCCCGAAAATCCTCCTTGGGGGGCCGAGGGCCCAAAGGGCCCCACACCCTCCGTTATTTTGAAACCGCAAATACAAAACAAAGCGTTTTTTCATTGCGAGAGGGGGGAAGGAAAAGGGGCATAAAATAAATGAATTTTTTTTTATTTAGGGGTTTTAAATAGCTAATTTTTTAAAATTATAGCCAATTAATTTTACATTTTTTTTTTTGCGAAATTTCATTCCCGTATGTCATAAAATACGACCTGGGGGGAAAAGTCAGAAAAAATTTTCCTTTTTTCAAAATTAATGGGACGGTAGTCCCTTTTTATGAGAACAGATAAAAAGGGCCGAAACTTTTCATAAAATTTTTTTGAGGGAAAATTTAAGGGCCCAAAATTATTCCTTTTATATTTTTTTCCATTTTTTTCCACTTATCCTTAATTTCCATTATGTTCATAATGCGAACAGATACAACCCGGAGTACTAAAACTTTTTATGCACTTTTTAAAAAGGGTTTAAAATTTCAGTCCAAAACGGGGCCCTCAAACGACATCGGGTTTTCCTCTTCCCTCCCAATTTGTAATTCCAAATTTTATTGGGCCAAAATTCCCAAAATTGAAAAATTGGCGCGAAAACTTCCCGCAAAACGATTTGCCCCAACAAACAAATTTTCGAATTCAGGGGCCACAAAATCCCTTAGGAAAAAGACCCTAAAAAATACTTCCTTCACCTAATGTAAAAGCGAATCCCCCTAAGTAAACCCTACTATCATAAACAATACCCGGGGAAATGCGAGCCCTCGTTTCCTAGTTTTAACTGTGGTGTGTTTATATTCACTTTAAATTAAATGTAAAAAGACCCCGGAAGGGAAATTTTAAAAAAAAGCAGTGGAGATGAAAAAAATGTACACATAAATAAAACTGAAAAGTTAAAAATGGGACAAAAGAGAAACTAGGGCCCGGGAATAAAAAACATAAAAAAATAAGGGGAATGTACTAAGGTCGTTAGACCTACACGTGTTATTTTTCCTGTTACTTAACACCCATGGAGCTATAATAAAAAAGGGAAAAGCCCATGACGTCCACTTCAGTAAACCAGCCTAAACCCCGGGGCCCCCCTTTGCTAAAAGACATCCAAAACGGGCCGGCCAGGGGACCCAAAAAAAATGCCCCTTCGGAAGAAAACGCGCCCCAAACTCCCCGACTCTACATTTTACCATAAAGGGTTTTTGTCTGCATATGCGGGCTCCAGAGAACCAGGAATAAATTTATTTTTTTAACATTTAAATCGGTACTTTTTAGAGATTTCGTGGCGGAACATTGCTTAAGAGACTAAAAAACCTAGCTAGATCGGGGAGCTTTTTAAGAGACTGGCAGATGTTTGTTATAGGAGTAATTTCCCAAAAATTCACCTGTAATTCCCCTCTTTTCCATGCCTTTTTACCCAAAAACCCGAGTCATATGCCCTGGAATGTAGGATTCTTGATGTGTCCCCAAAATATTATGAACACATTTTATTTCCAAAAACATAAAAAACCGGCCCAAAACCCCTTTGGTGACTTCACACGCTTCTGAGTCCCCCGTGACGATTTGTTTCTAAATTTTGGGTGCCGGTAACCTCATTTGGGATTTCATTATTTGTGTTCAGAGTCAGTTTTTTGTTAGATTTGTACTGTGTGTTTCCCGTAGTGAAAGAGCATATTGTGTTGACTTTTAGGTAAATTTAAAATTTTTTAAAAACCCGGTTTTTTTACCGATGGGCTTCCCAAACCCGGAAAATTACGGGGAAGGGAAATTCCCCCCTGCCACTTAAGGCCGTGTCCCCAAAAACAAAATTTTTCCCGGGATCTTTTGGTTTTTTCTCCAAAGGTGCCCCTAGTGGGGGCAAAAAAAGCGCGTGTTGTCACACGGCGTTTCGGCTACGAGCATCTTCCCCAAACCCGAGTAGCTAAGATTTTTATTCTTTTTATTTACTACTCTGCTTCTACTGGATCTATAAAATTTCCTTTCCCCCTTTCACATTCCCTTCATAAAACCCTAAATAAAACCCTTTCTTGAAATTTCCCAATCAAATAATTTAAAAACCTCTATCATATTATTCCCGTTTTTTTATATAAAAAAAAGAGCAGGCCCATTAAATTTCAGTTTTTAAACAAAATTTTTCCCTAAAAACTTCTTTATCAACAACTCCAAAACCCTTAACTATTTCCCAAAAACATAACCCTTAAAAAAAAACCTAAATTACCCCGCATGTATCATATCAACACTTTTCTTGGGATATATAGGTTTAAAAAAAACCAATTTTTTTATCCTACCAAACACTTTTTTTTCCTCCTCTCCTCTTTTATTTTTCCCCCTCTCCCCTACAACAAAACCCTATTCTAAATTTTATACCAACTTATACAGCTATATTCCCCCATATCCCCGCACTTATTTTCCCTAAAAATAAACACATAGGAGCTAAAGCATCTCTTGACCCCCCCAAAAATTTGGTAATTTTTTCTTTATTTAACTGAAAAGTGTAGTTCGTACAAGTCCTTTTCGTGGCCCTTTGGGTGCTCCAAATGTAAAAAAGGTGCCGGGGACCAGTGGTTTTGGTAAACCGAAACCCGGTCCTTTGGGCTCGAGAAACCCTTTTTTTATGTTTTCCTGGGCATTTTTTGATTGGTTTTTGGTCCCTTGGTCCTGAAAACTTCTGGTTTTGGGGGTTTTTGGGTCGAAACCAGGGTTTGAGACCTGGGCAAAGGGGTGCTCGAAAATCCCTCGTAAGGGACAACTTCCATGTTGGCCCCACAATAAACCTTAAAGGGGGGTGGGCTTAGGGGGATGCTCGTAACCGAGCCAACACTCTGTACGGTTATCGGTGGCCCCCTGGGGGGGGAATAAGGGATATTTTGGGATATGTTTTGGGGAAAAATTTTTCTGAAAAACAAGGCAGCCGGGCCGGGGCATGACGCGGCTTTTTCTAGCCAATCATCAAAGCTCTCAGCTGTCAGGGGGGGCCCGATAAATAAATTTTTAAAAAAGCTTCAAAAGGGCGCTGTTTTTCTAAATCGGCCTCCCTTTGTGGAAAACGTTCCCGCGGACGCTTAAATTTAAAACCCAAAAAACTCTACAAACTTAACACAAAAACCCATCAAAAAACCCCTTTCCTAAAACCCAAACCAAACCCCAAACATAAAATTACCCAAAAACCCAAAAAAATTGTTTGGGCCCGGGGTTTTACTAAAATCGCTGATTTCCCAAAAAGGGCCGTTTTAGCTCACTAACGCCAGAAAAGTTTACGATAATAAAATAGCTGCCCAAATTTGCCTTTTTCAGCCGTAAAATTCTCCCACTGATTACTAAAAGAGACGTAAACCCCCGGAAAACCTTTTATGCGCCCGATACATAGGTTTTGATTTAAGGGGTGCGTGCGTGCCCCGAAAATTTAAATATCTTAGCCACTGCGGCCCCCCGCCGTAAAGTATGCCGTATCCGTGGCCCTGGCGGTACTTCTGTTTTTAGTGGAAAGAGAAATGCGCGTTCGCCCCTTTAGGGGCAGACAAGACACCACGGGGGGGCTAACCCCTCCTGTACACACTGACACTTGTGTGCAAGGGGGTGTTAAAATTTATAATAATTTCCCTTTCTTTTGTGTAAAACCGGTTTTGGGGGGGGGTGTTTTCTAAACCCAAATACGTCGACAATTTTAAACCCCCCAAACCAACCCCCCGAAACCAAATTTTAAAACGGCCAAAAAAATTTTATGATGAACTTATCTTTTGAATTTAAGAAGGGGAAACCCTATATATTTTAAAATAAAAAGGTTTTTTCCCCCGATTGAAAATTTATTACCAAAAATTAAATAGGTAAAATTTAAAAGTTTTAAAAATGAAAATATATGGGGGGCAAAAGAAACAATTTAAAACTCACATTTCAAAACAGGGAAACAGGGAAAAGGCTCTATAATACCAAAAAAACCCTAAAAATATAGTGAATTAAAATTTTAAATTTTTTTGTTTTGTTGATCTCTAGCCCTTCCCAAAATTTACACTCCCTTGGGAGGGTTTAAAGGGGGGTCCCGACCAACCCCCAACCTCGCGGGGTCCCGTAGCAAGTGAGAAAACGGTTTTAAACATCTCCCTTTTGGTCTCTAAGAGGTAAAAATCCCTTAGGGTAATACTTTCGGGCCCGTAACTTTTTCGGCATCCTCCCTGGTCCCTTAAAAAATGCTCGCGGCGTGGGGAAAAGGGTCGGAATTGATTATCCTACAGGAGAAAAATTTATGGCTGCTTCGATTCCACGGTGCACCACACAGCGTTGTACGTCTAAAGGGACTCCCTGAATAGCTCTAACGGTGATGATGCATGACTGGGGCCCCGCAGCACTGATAAGAGGCGTGCGGTCGGAAACAAAGCATGACCCTTTGGGCCAAATTTTCGCGTGGTAATCTCCGTTTTGCCGCAAAGCATGTTTTTTCAGCCGTTCACCTCCGGGGTAAATTTCATATATGTGTAAGGGGTATGCATCCCCACCCTTTTTAAACACTTAAAAACCCCAGGGGTTTTGCTTTGATGGGTTGGAAAAAATAACCCAAAAATTGCTTTTTTTTCCCTTTGTTTTTTTTTTTCTTTATCCCAAAAAAAGGGAAAGAAAACAGAAATTTTACCTAAATTTTCTTTTTTGTTCACAAACAAATTTTTGGGAAATATATTTTTCCCCCCGATACGTTACCCCTTACCCCCCCTTCTACCAAAAGCTCGTTAGTCGTTACTCGAGCACAAACGGGGGCCCAAAGGGTTTCCCCGGTGGACTAAACCCTAAAATTTTTATTTTTTGGCATTCACACTTTTTCTTTTTTTGGCATTTTTTCAATTTTTTATCATAAAAAATGAAAATTAAAATTTACGAAATTTCTGGGAAAAATTTTAAAATTTGGGTTTAAATAATTTTCTGGCAAGAAAAACACCCAAATTTGGAAAGGGCCTGGCCAAAACTCTGTCCCCAGTGACTAAGACTTTTCCGGCACGGGCTGGGGGAATCCTCATTGGAATCACATTAAAGAGGGAAAGAAACATGAAACGGGCAAAGGAGGGAAAAGGGGCATCTAGGGTATATTCAAGATTGCTTTGTCAAATCCCGGGCCCTTGGGGAAATTTTCCCCCGTCGTACCTCCACTGTGGCACTACAAAAATTTCCCCACCGGCGGATATTTGACAAATCCCTTAAAAAAACAACAGTGGTCTGCAAAAAACAGTCTTAAACCCCCACAAAAAAATTTAAAAAAGGAAATTTTATGAAAAAAAAACCAATTTTTTTTTTAAAAAAAAAAAATTTTAAAAGCCCAAAAAAAGATTTTTTAGGGTGGGCCGATAAAAAAGGGAAAAAAAAGACGAAAACCCCCGAAAAAAAGGGCCATTCCCCCCCCCAAAAGGGAATTTTTTGGTGAAACCCCCCTATCCTTTCCTTTCTACCAAAAATTTTAAAATTTAGGCCTTAAAAATTAATTTTTTTAATTTTGGGGGCCTGTGGCTTACGGATGATGTTACACTCAACCCAAAAACTTCCCCCGGGAAAAAATTTTTGGGGGAAAAACCAAAGCCCCTCGCCCGGAAACCACTTTCCGGTTTTCCCCTTTTTTTTTAAGGGTGGAATTTTTAAAGGAGAAGGGGGTGGGAAAACTGGGGGAAAAAAGAAGGGGGTGTGAAATAAAAATGCAAAATTTTTATTTCCCCTTTAAAAGGGCCCTGGGGGTTGGAAACCCGGGGGCGGGAAAATTTAAAAACTTTTCGGGGGACCCCCAAAGGGGGCCCCGGTAAACTGTTGGTTTCCCTCTGAGGGGGAGAAGCCGGGGGCCTCAAAAGGGTTTTTTTGAATTTCCAACGCGGCCCAAAACCCCAGCCCCCAAAGTCCTCCCTTCGCTACCCACGACAAATCCTGTAAAGGAAAAAAGAGAGTTTGACGGATCTCAAGGGAGATTACAAGGTTATGGTGAAAAGGGGGGTGGAAGAATGGATAAATTCCCAAAAATTAAACTTTGTTCCCCCCCCTCCTCTGTCCCCACAATCGTCCTTGGAAAGAAAAGGACCCTTTAAGATGGACACCCTTTTCCCCTTCCTAGGGCCCCCACAATCTCCCTTGGGCCCATGGGCTCCCCCAGCGGGCACTTCCCCCCCAGAAGAGAGGTAGGTTTGATGACCATAGATTTATTACTAAAATTCATCTGCACAAAAAAAAAACCCAAAGCCCTAATTCGATATATCCCTTTTAAACCCGTTTTAAAATATTTTTTGCCCAAAATTTTCATTTTAGGCAAGTTTTTTCTTAGGGGAAAGGAAATTCCCCTGACCTTTTAGCAAAAGTTTCGCCCTCACCTGAGGAAAAGGTATTTTCGAAAAAATATTAAAATGGAGATAAAAATTTCATTTACATAAATGTATTTTTGCTTCTTTAAAACCCCGGTTGGTTTTTCCTTTCAGAAAAACCCCCTTTTCCGTCTGTGCCGGGGCCCCCCCCCCCCCGGCCCCCAAAAAAAAAAAAAGAACCCGGGCCCGAAATTTGGGTCCCGGGGGGGCCCCGCCCTTGGAAAAACCCCCCCGCCTTAAAAAAAAAACAGCAGCATCCCTATGAGGCTGTTAATAATATAAATTTTTTCCTATTGATTGTGCTAATTATATAATTTTAAAATATATGGTTTTGTTGAAAGGGAAAATTTTTTTAAAAAATTTTTTTTAATTTTCAGAAAGATCATGAAGCAGGAAACCCGTCAACTCATTCAATTTAAACCTCGGGATGAAAACCAAATAATAGAACCAGGCCCGCCCCCCTCCAAGAACTTGGGGCAGCTTAAAAAAGGTTGCCTTTTTAAATAAAAAGTCGGCTAACAAAGATATGAACCATGTATAGATCCAAAATTATAAAATGACTAAAAATGTTAGTTATTCTTGTTTTAACTTTTTTTTTAAATTTGTATAAATTTTTCAGAACCCCGGTCCTTAAGCAGGGTTGTTAAAATGAAACCGGCACAAAAAATTTCCTTGCCCCCAAATCCTTTAAGACCTAGAAGGGGGCTGAAAAGAGGTATTCTATAAAAAATAAGTACGGATTGGGGTAAAGTATTGGTCGAGAAATTTTAAAAAAATGTTTGTTTAAATTTGGGTGGGGATTAAAGAAAAGATTGTGACCGTCATTACTCGTCTTTTGCCCCTTCCCGCGCCCTTTTCCCAAAGCGGGTTTTCAACCGACCGAAAGGGGGCCCTTTTTAAACTTCCCTCGTTTAAAGGGAAAGAATTTTTCTGGGGTTCCGGGGGAGATGGCCGTTGCTGGCGTACGACCTTTTTTTCTGGGGTTCCCGCCTGGGCGACTTCGAGAGAGTTTTAAAAGGGGACGGTGTTTTTACTTTTAAATAACTTCCTCTATTTCTACACCCCGGGCTCGGGGGGAAAATTTCCGGTACGAAAAAATATCAGTGGGACTAGGTGTCGCTTTTGGGCTTTCGATAGCTGTTGGCTTTACCCCAGTAAAAAAAAGAAGCCACAGCCTCGCCAGCGAAACACATAGTAAAAACCAAAAAATTTTTAGGGCCCCAACACAAGGCCTTTCCACGGGTCTCAGCTGTTTTACAAATTTATCATCCCCACCAAAATGCTCCAAAACCCCTTTTCCTCCTCCTCCTCCTCCCAAACCCCCTAACCTTTTCTTATACAGTTGGGAGTAGTTTGGTATTGTGGGGGCAGCAGTCAAAATTAAAATAATATAGGGAGCATTAAAAATCCCGTGTTTTTAAATCGTCCCAAAACCCGGGGCCCTCTTGGATTTTCGAAGGGGCCCCCAATCCAAAGGAAATCCCAATGGCAAGGGTTAAAGCTTTTGGCCCCCCCCCAAAGACCCACGTTTTGGGCCCTGGGGCCCAACCCGGGCCCGGTTTGGGCCCCGGGAGCCCCTCCCCAAGGGGGCCCCCGGGAAGGGGGAGGTTTGCAGCCTTTGAGGACGCAATGGGGGGCCTGGGGTTAAAGGTTTTGGGTGGTCAAGAAAGTTCTCTGTGGTGAACCGTTCTGGCCACTTCTGGCCCGGCCGAGGAAAGCCGGAAAAAAAACTACCTGGGGGCCTTCCCCCACACAGAGCAACGGGCCCCCCCCATAATGGGGGGGGTCTCTTTAAAAAAGCTGGCGAAAAGGGCCTGGGCGGGGACCCCCGGGGGGGCCCGGGAACCCGGGCCCGACGGCCGGTGTTTAAAAAAAACCCCGCGGCGGAGACCTCGGGAAATTTCAAACTCTTAAACCCGGGTTCCCAAAACCCTTTCCCCTTTGTACGGCCAAACCGTTGCCCTCTCAACGCAAAAAAAAATGACGTTTACAAAAAAGAGGCCGTACATGGCGGCATCGTTGGGTGCCGCCTGGCGCCGTCTTTTTGTAAACCAAAGGCCCCCGAAACTGAGGACATGGCGAAAAGAGAACTATTTATTCTTGCTTTCCGCTGGTTTTTTGGGAGGCAACTTTGGGTTGGGGCAGATAGGCCCAGTGAGGGGGGAGGAGAAGGGTAAAGGTCAACGCCAACTTTTCTTAGAGGCCCCCTTCGTGGTGAACCCCCAAAAGGGTTTTGAATGGAAATTTTTAAAAAAACGATGACCCAAAATCATTCCTGGGGCATATAGAAAGACCCCCCCGCCACCTTTTTTTTTGGAAAGAGCTTCTGGCGCTAGTTTGGCCCCCACAGGGGAAACAGACCACCCAACTTCAAGGGGGTCCTGTGGGGTTTTAAACCCAGGCCCTTGGGAAATTTCACTAAGGTATGTTTTTTAATTCCTAAAATAAATTGGGGGGTATTGGCAGTGGGGTCACCCCCCAAAAAAAAAAGGGGGGGGGGCTTTAGCCCCGGGGTGGTGATGGGCGAGCGCAGCGAGCCTATCCAGCAGGGGGGTCGGGGGATAATTTTGAAGATTAATCAGTTCCAGGGTAATTGTGAGGCCCAAAAAAGAGAAGAAAGTGGAATGAAGCTTTAATTACATGACACATAAATTAATAGAGTTATACCATGCATCATACCATATTAACTAAATATGATAATTTGAAGAAAATTTTTATTCTGTTTATACAAAATAATAAATTTCCCATTTTTCTCTCCACTAACAAACACAAAGGAATTGCACAATGTATGTTTTTGGTTTGTTTCTCAGTAAGGTTTTATCTTGATAATGAAAAAAATATATAAATATAAACTTACAATATATTAAAGGTATTTCCCTTATTGCACAAAAACAGGTACATGGGATACTGTAGTTAAACAAAATAAAGTACATGATCATGATAAAGTAACTAAAAGCCGAATATACTTAGTAATTTCAAGGTTTGTTAGCAAACATATTTCAACATCAAACCAATTTTTCTATAAAAGTGTGAAAAATAAGGTTTTGCTCTGGCATGGAAAATTGGATAAATATTCCTTTTTATTGTTTTTGGGTAGCAGGCTACTAGCAGCAATTTTGGGGGGGCTGAGTCCTTGACTTGGGGGGGCTAAGTCCCCCTTAGCACCCCCGCGGTGACGCCACTGAGTATTGGTGTAGTTTTGTACAATGATTAATGAACAGCAAGTAGGTATGATTGTCCCAGTGTCCCCATGTTCCACAAGTGGAGTTCCACAAGGGTCTGTTTTGGGCCCATTACTATTTTTGATTTACATCAACGACTTGGATAGTGGGATTAGCAGTGATATCAGCAAGTTTGCTGATGATACTAAGTTAGGTAGGATTATTGGATCACAGTCTGACGTAAACATATTGCAGGGAGACTTAGATAAACTTAACGAGTGGGCAGTCAGATGGCAGATGGAATTTAATATTGATAAATGTAGCGTTATGAATGTTGGTAGAAAAAACCCTGGTAATAGATACACCATAAGCAATGTATCGCTGAAAAGATCAGAAGGTGAAAAAGATCTTGGAGTGAGGGTGAGCCCAGACCTCCGACCTAGGAAACAATGTATTGAGGCCAGAAATAGAGCTAATAGAGTATTAGGATTCATTACCAGAAGTGTTAAAAGTAGAAGTGCGGAAGTTATTCTAAAGCTTTATCTGGCTCTAGTCAGGCCTTACCTAGACTATGCAGTTCAGTTTTGGTCTCCATATTACAGGATGGATATAGTGTTGTTAGAAAAAGTGCAGAGAAGGATGACCAAAATGATACAAGGATTGCGTAACTTTAGTTATGAGAGGAATATGAAGTTATTAAAAATTACACTCACTCGAGAACGCAGAGAAGGGGCGATCTGATAGAAGTTTTTAAGTGGATAAAGGGATTTACTAAAGGAGAGGAGGAAAAGTTCTTACGGCTTTTAACCAGGTGTAGACAAGAAGTAACGGATTCAAGCTGGAAAAAGCGTAGATTTAGAAAGGGAATAGGGAAAAACTGGTTCACAAATAGGGTGGTAATGAGGGGAATGGTCACAGTAGACAGGTAGTTTCGTTGCGGAGGTCATTAGGAGCTTTAAAAGGGGAGCTGGAATAGGTCATGGTATGGGGATGAAAGGGGGATGTAGGTAGTGTTAGGTGACAGGAACAGACCACGTGTAGGCCTCGCGGCCTCTTGTAGCTTCCTTATTTTCTTATGTTCTTAGTTATAGAACTCGCATTGGAAGTATTTTAACCTAAAAAGCCTTTTAAAAACCTAAAACAGGGCAAAATATGAAATTCAGCCTTTTTTGATGTTTTTAAAAAGTAAAACTATAAAATTGCCTCTTTTTTTAACTTTAAACCAAAAAACTATAGTTTCTGGGTTCAAGGCCCTTAAAAAAAACCCATAAAAGCAGATTTTTATAGTTTTGGCACTTTTCAAAGATGTTTGTAGGTGCTTTAAGAGACAAAAAATTATTTTTTTTTCTAGAATAAAAATTAACGTTAACGGTTTATCGCTAACTTCCGTTACATTTTTAAAGAATTAACTGAGTTAACCTTATGAAGTAAATTTTTTGGATAACGGATTAACGGTTAACGAAGTTAACTTTTTGATTAACGGCGCCCCACCACTGCTTTTTAACCTCACGCCCCGATCTTTTCTTTGCTATAAAAAATATTGTTGTTATTGTTAGCCATAAAATGGTATAATGTATAGTGTTGCCATACTCTCCCACTTCCCCAAACAAGCTTGGGGACCTGTGCTAATGCCACGGTTTTCGGGTGTGGAACAAATTCTGTGTCGCGAAACCACGTAATGAAAGTTGTGATAGGGGGGTAAAATTCCCTAGATTAGGGTAATTTGCTTATATCTAGAGAAATCGTCTAAACCAAAATTAATCAACCTAGCGGGGAGCTTGACCGATAACCCGCCCAACCTAACCAATTTAACCAAACTAAACCAATCAAACCTAACCTAACCCAAATCTAACCTACCCTAACCTCTACCAACATCTAACCAAACATCTTGCGGGGGGGGGTTCTCGGACACTTCGGGTCATCATTCGGAGGATCGTCAGGTTCACACGTCTCTGGACTCAGAAGAAATCCAATGAATTTTCCCAAGATCTGGGGAATTTTTCAACACCCCAACTCAAAAAACGATGTGTTGCGCACCGCATATTTCTGTACCCCAGCCAAATATCCTGCATTCCCCAGGTCCCCAAGCTTGTTTTGTGGGAGAGGGGAGTATGGGCAAACACTAGAATAATACCCATAAAATTACGAAAAGGTGCTGAATATGCAAATTAGGCCGGAGGTGGGCGAGAGCGATTATTAGTGCGATACTGCGATACTATCGCACCGCCAAAAAAGTATCGCAGATCGCAAAGCACAGCAAAGTAGCGGAGTAAAGTATCGCAAAAGCATAGCAAAGTAGCGAGATAAGTTAGCAAAGATAGCAAAGTAGCGGAGTATAAGTATCGCCAAAGCATAGCAAAGTAGCGGAGTATAAGTATCGCAAAGCATAGCCAAAGTAGCGGAGTATAAGTATCGCAAAGCATAGCCAAAGTAGCGGAGTATAAGTATCGCCAAAGCATAGCAAAGTAGCGGAGTATAAAGTATCGCAAAGCACAGCAAAGTAGCGGAGTATAAGTACGCAAAAGCATAGCAAAGTAGCGGGTATAAGTATTCGCAAAGCATAGCAAAGTAGCGGAGTATAAGTTCGCAAGCATAAGCAAAGTAGCGGAGTATAAGGATCGCAAAGCATAGCAAAAGTAGCGGAGTATAAGTATCGCAAAGCATAGCCAAAGTAAGCGGAGTAGAAGTATAGCAAAGCATAGCAAAGTAGCGGAGTATAGCAAAGCATAGCAAAGTAGCGGAGTATAGCAAAGCATAGCAAAGTAGCGGAGTATAGCAAAGCATAGCAAAGTAGCGGAGTATAGCAAAGCATAGCAAAGTAGCGGAGTATAAGTATCGCAAAAGCATTTTTTTTTTTTTTTTTTTATGCAAAGTAGCGCGTATAAGTATCGCAAAGCATAGCAAAGTAGCGGGAGATAAGTATCGTCAAAGATAGCCAAAGTAGCGAGTATAAGTATCGCAAAAAGCACAGCAAAGTAGCGGAGTATAAAAGTATCGCAAAGCATAGCAAAGAGCGGAGCTATAAAGTATCGCAAAGCATAGCAAAAGTAGCGGAGTAAAGTATCGCAAAGCATAGCAAAGTAGAGGAGTAAAGTATCGCAAAGCACATCAAAGTAGCGGAGTATAAGTATCGCAAAGGCCTAGCAACAAGTAGCGGCAGTATAAGTATCGCCAAAGCATAGCAAAGTAGCGGAGTATAAAGTATCCAAAGCACAGCCAAAGTAGGGAGTATAAGTATCGCAAAGCATAGCAAAGTAGCGGAGTATAAGTATCGCAAAGCACAGCAAAGTAGCGGAGTATAAGTATCGCAAAGCATAGCAAAGTAGCGGAGTATAAGTATCGCAAAGCATAGCAAAGTAGCGGAGTATAAGTATCGCAAAGCATAGCAAAGTAGCGGAGTATAAGTATCGCAAAGCACAGCGAAAGATAGCGAGTATAAGTATCGCAAAGCATAGCAAAGTAGCGGAGAGAAGTATCGCAAAGCAACAGCAAAGTAGCGGAGTATAAGTATCGGCAAAGCATAGCAAAAAGTAGCCGGAGTATAAGTATCGCAAAGCACAGCAAAGTAGCGGAGTATAAGTACGCAAAAGCATAGGCAAAGTAGCGGAGTATAAGTATCGCAAAGCATAGCAAGTAGGGGAGTATTAAGTATCGCAAAGCACAGCCAAAGTAGCGGAGTATAAGTATGCAAAGCATAGCAAAGTAGCGGAGTATAAGTATCGCAAAGCATAGCAAAGTAGCGGAGGATAAGTATCGCAAAGCACAGCAAGTAGCGGAGTATAAGATCGCAACCAGCACAGCAAGTAGCGGGTATAAGTATCGCAAAAGCACAGCAAGTATGCGGAGTAATGTATCGCAAAGCACAGCAAAGTAGCGGGTATAAGTCTCGCAAAGCATAGCAAAGTAGCGGATTATAAGTATCGCCAAAGCACAGCAAAGTAGCGAGTATAAGTATCGCAAAGCATGCAAAGTAGCGGAGATAAGTATCGCAAAGCACAGCAAAGTAGCGGAGTATAAGTATCGCAAAGCATAGCAAAGTAGCGGGAGTATAAGTATCTGCAAAGCACAGCAAAGTTAGCGGAGTATAGTATCCGCCAAAGCATAGCAAAGTAGCGGAGTATAAGATCGCAAAGCACAGCAAAGTAGCGAGTATAAGTATCGCAAAGCATTTTTTAGCAAAGTAGCGGAGTAAAGTTATCGCAAAAGCACAGCAAAAAGTAGCGGAGTATAAGTATCGCAAAGCATAGCAAAGGTAGGGAGTATAAGTATCGCAAAGCACAGCAAAGTAGGGGAGTATAAGTATCGCAAAGCACAGCAAAGTAGCGGAGTATAAGTATCGCAAGCACAGCAAAGTAGCGGGAGTATAAAGTATCGCAAAGCACAGACAAAGTAGCGGGTATAAGTACGCAAAGCACGAAAGTAGCGGAGTATAAGTATCGCCCAAAGCACAGCAAAGTAGCGGAGTATAAGTATCCGCAAAGCACAGCAAGTAGCGGATTATAAGTTCGCAAAGCACGCAAAGTCGCGGAGTATAAGTATTGCAAAGCACAGCCAAAGTAGCGGAGTATAAGTATCGCAAAGCACACAAAGTAAGCGGAAGTATAAGTATCGCAAAGCACAGCAAAGTAGCGAGAGAGAGAAGTAAAGATCGCAAAGCACAAGCAAAAGTAGCGGAGTATAAGTATCGCAAAGCACAGCAAAGTGCGGAGTATAAGTATCGCAAAGCAAGCAAATAGCGGAGTATAAGTATCGCAAAGCACAGGCAAAAGTAGCGGAGTATAAGTATCGCAAAGCACAGCAAGTAGCGGAGTATAAGTATCGCAAAGCACAGCAAGTATCGGAGTATTAAGTATCGCAAAGCATAGCAAAGTAGCGGAGTATAAGTATCGCAAAGCACAGCAAAGTAGCGGAGTATAAGTATCGCCAAAAGCCACAGCAAAGTAGCGGAGTAAATATCGACCAAAGCAAAGCAAAGTAGCGGAGTATAAAGTATCGCAAAGCACAGCAAAGTAGCGGAGTATAAGTATTCGCAAAAAGCATAGCAAAGTAGCGGAGTATAAAGTATCGCAAAGCACAGCAAAGTAGCTGGGAGTATTAAGTATCGCAAAGCACAGCAAAGTAGCGGAGTATTAAGTATCGCAAAAGCACAGCAAAGTAGCGGAGTATAGTATCGCAAAAGCACAGCAAAAGTATTGTTGAGTATAAGTATCGCAAAGCACAGCAAGTAGCGGAGTATAAGTGATCGCAAAGCACAAGCCAAAGTAGCGGAGATAAGTATCGCAAAGCACAGCAAAGTAGGGAGTTATAAGTATCGCAAAGCATAGCCCAAAGTAGTGAGTATAAGTATTCGCAAAGCACAGCAAAGTAGCGGAGTATAAGTATCGCAGATCGCACAAAGCCATAGCAAAGTAGCGGAAGTATAAGTATCGCCAAAGCACAGCAAAGTAGCGGAGTATAAGTATCCCAGCAAAGCATAGCAAAGTAGCGGAGTATAAACGTATCCCAGCAAAGCACAGCAAAGTCGGCGGAGTATTAAGTATCGCCAAAGCACAGCAAAGTAGCGGAGTATAAGTATCGCAAAAAGCACAGCAAAGTAGCGGAGTATAAAGTATCCGCCAAAGCCACAGCCAAAGTAGCGGAGTATAAGTATCGCAAAGCACAGCAAAGTAGCGGAGTATAAGTATCGAAAGACACAGCAAAGTAGCGGAGTATAAGGATCGCAAAGCACAGCAAAGTAGCGGGAGTATAAGTATCGCAAAGCACAGCAAAGTAGCGGAGGATAAGTATCCGCAAAAGCCATAGCAAAAGTAGCGGAGTATAAGTATCGCAAAGCACAGCAGTAGCGGAGTATAAGTTCGCAAAGCACAAGCAAAGTAGCGGAGTATAAGAGTATCGCAAAGCACAGCAAAGTAAGCGGCGTATAAGTATCGCAAAGCACAGCAAAGTAGCGGAGTATAAAGCTATCGCAAGCACAGCAAAAGTAGCGAGTATAAAGTATCGACAAAAGCACAGCAAAGTAGCGGAGTATAAAGTATCGCCAAATCACAGCCAAAGTAGCGGAGTATAAGTATCGCAGAGCACAGCACAAGTAGCGGAGTATAAGTAGTTTTCGCAAAGCACAGCAAAGAGCGGAGTATAAGTATCGCAAAGCACACAAAGTAGACGAGTATAAGTATCGCAAAGCACACAAAGTAGCGGAGTAATAAGTATCGCAAAGGCACAGCAAAGTAAGCGGAGATAAGTATCGAAAGCACAGCAAAGTAAGCGGAAGTATAAGTATCGCCCAAAGCACAGCAAAGTATGCGAGTTAAGTATCGCCAAAGCACAGGCAAAAGTAGAGGAGTATAAGTATCGCAAAGCACAAAGCAAAGTAGCGGAGTATAAGTATCGCAAAAGCACAGCAAAGTAGCGGAGTATAAGTACGCAAAGCATAGCCAAAGTAGCGGAGTATTAAGTATCGCAAAGCACAGCAAAGTAGCGGAGGATAAGTATCGCAAAGCAACAGCAAAGTAGCGAAGTATAAGTATCGCAAAGCACAGCACAAGTAGCGGAGTATAAGTATCGCAAAGCACAGCAAAGTAACGGAAGTATAAGTACGACAAAGCACAGCCAAAGTAGCGGAGTATAAGTATCGCAACGCATAGGCAACGTAGCGGAGTATAAGTATCGCAAAGCACAGCAAATAGCGGAGTATACGTATCGCAAAGCACAGCAAAGTAGCGGAGTATAAGTCAATCGCAGCACAAGCAAAAGTAGCGGAGTATAAGTATCGCAAAGCACAGACAAAGTAGCGGCGTATAAGTTATCGCAAAGCATAGCAAAGTAGCGGAGTATAAGTATCGGCAAAGCACAGCAAAGTCGCGGAGTATAAAGTATCGCAAGCACAGCAAAGTAGCGGAGTATAAGTATCGCAAAGCATAGCAAGTAGCGGGTATAAGTATCGCAAAGGATAGCAAAGTAGCGGAGTATAAGTATCGCAAAGCACAGCAAAGTAGCGGAGTATAAGTATCGCAAAGCATAGCCAAAGTAGCGGGTATAAGTATCGCAAAGCACAGCAAAGTAGCGGAGTATAAGTATCGGCAAAGCATAGCAAAAGTAGCGGAGTATAAGTATCGCAAAGCACAGCAAAGTAGCGGAGTATAAGTATCCAAAGCATAGCAAGTACGGAGTATAAGTACGCAAAGCACAGCAAAGTAGGCGGAGTATAAGTAATCGCAAAGCATAGCAAAGTACGGATGTATAGTATCGCAAAGCACAGCAAAGTAGCCGGAGATAAGTATCGCCAAAGACACAGCAAAGTAGCGGATTATAAAGTATCGCAAAAAGAATAGCAAAGTAGCGGAGTATAAGTATCGCAAAGCATAGCAAAGTAGCGGAGTATAAGTATCGCAAAGCACAGCAAAGTAGCGGAGTATAAGTATCGCAAAGCACAGCAAAGTAGCGGAGTATAAGTATCGCAAAGCACAGCAAAGTAGCGGAGTATAAGTATCGCAAAGCATAGCAAAGTAGCGGAGTATAAGTATCGCAAAGCACAGCAAAGTAGCGGAGTATAAGTATCGCAAAGCATAGCCAAAAGTGAGCGGAGTATTAAGTATCGCAAAGCATAGCAAAGTAGCGGAGTATAAGATATCGCAAAGCATAGCAAAAGTAGCGGAGATATAAGTATCGCAAAGCATAGCAAAGTGCGGATATAAGTTATCGCAAAGAACAGCCCAACGTAGCGGAGTATAAGTATCGCAAAGCACAGGCAAAGTAGCGGAGTATAAGTATCGCAAAGCACAGCCCAGTAGCGGCGTAAAGTATCGCACAAAAGCACAAAGCAAGTAGCGAGTATAAAGTATCGCAAAGCCATTAGCAAAGTAGCGGAGTATAAAGTATCGCAAAAGGCATAGCAAGAAAATAGCGAGTATAAGCTATCGCAAAGCCCATAGCAAAGTAGCGGAGTATAAGTATCGCAAAGCACAGCAAAGTAGCGGAGTATAAGTATCGCAAAGCCATAGCCAAAGTAGCGGATATAGTATCGCCCAAAAGCACAGCAAAGTAGCGGAGTATAAGTATCCCAGCAAAGCACAGCAAAGTAGCGGAGTATAAGTATCGCAAAGCACAGCAAAGTAGCGGAGTATAAGTATCCCAGCAAAGCACAGCAAAGTAGCGGAGTATAAGTATCCCAGCAAAGCACAGCAAAGTAGCGGAGTATAAGTATCCCAGCAAAGCACAGCAAAGTAGCGGAGTATAAGTATCCCAGCAAAGCACAGCAAAGTAGCGGAGTATAAGTATCCCAGCAAAGCACAGCAAAGTAGCGGAGTATAAGTATCCAGGCAAAGCACAGCAAAGTAGCGGAGTATAAGTATCGCAACTTAAGCTTAAAAGCTTAAATTTCCCGCAATACTTTAAAAGACGACCTTAAACAAAAGTTTTTCAGCGGCAATGCATAGATTTGGCGTGGTGTAAAAATAAATATATTACAATGATTTAATGTGCCTAAACTGTAGTATAAGTAATATAGATCTTTTTTTGGCTAATACAGTGTTTTCTTAGGTAGCAAAGTATCGCAAAGTTAATTCTTTGGTATCGCAGTATCGCTGCGATACTATCGCTTTCAAGAAAAAGTATCGGTAGCTAGTATCGCAGTATCAGTACCGTTTTAAGATTAACTGCTCGTAATCTCGGACCTCCCTGTACAAGGAGGTCCGTTATACGAGCAAGTAATCTTAAAACGGTACGTGATACTGCGATACTAAGCTACCGATACTTTTTCTTAAAGCGATAGTATCGCAGCGATACTGCGATACCAAAGAATTAACTTTGCGATACTTTGCTACCTAAGAAAACACTGTATTAGCCAAAAAAAGATCTATATTACTTATACTACAGTTTAGGCACATTAAATCATTGTAATATATTTATTTTTACACCACGCCAAATCTATGCAGTGCCGCTGAAAAACTTTTGTTTAAGGTCGTCTTTTAAAGTATTGCGGGAAATTTAAGCGCTACTTAAGTTGTGATACTTATACTCCGCTACTTTGCTGTGCTTTGCTGGGATACTTATACTCCGCTACTTTGCTGTGCTTTGCTGGGATACTTATACTCCGCTACTTTGCTGTGCTTTGCTGGGATACTTATACTCCGCTACTTTGCTGTGCTTTGCTGGGATACTTATACTCCGCTACTTTGCTGTGCTTTGCTGGGATACTTATACTCCGCTACTTTGCGTGCTTTGTGGGAACTTATACTCGCTACTTTGCTGTGCTTTGCGATACTTATTACTCGCTACTTTGCTGTTGCCCTTTTTGCTGGCGGATATCTATCCTCCGTACTTTGCTGTGCTTTGCGATACTTATACTCCG
This sequence comes from Chionoecetes opilio, assembly GCA_016584305.1. Classification (NCBI taxonomy): domain Eukaryota; kingdom Metazoa; phylum Arthropoda; class Malacostraca; order Decapoda; family Majidae; genus Chionoecetes; species Chionoecetes opilio. The sequence goes on along the minus strand of JACEEZ010021835.1, from coordinate 30,188 downwards.
AGACTTTGCTATGCTTTGCGATACTTATACTCCGCTTACTTTGCTGTGCTTGCAGGATACTTATATCCGCTACTTTGCTAGCGTTGCGATACTTATATCCGCTACTTTGCTATGCTTTGGATACTATACTCCGCTACTTGCTATGCTTTGCGATATTATTACTCCGCTCCTTGCGTGCTTTGCGGATACTTATACTCCGCTACTTTGTGTGCTTTGCGATACTTATACTCCGCTACTTTGCTGTGTGCTTTGCGGATACTTATACTCCGCTACTTTGCTGGCTTTGCCGCTACCTTATACGCGCTACTTGCTATGCTTTGCGATACTTATACTCGGTACTTTGCTATGCTTTGCGATACTTATACTCCGCTACTTGCTATGCTTTGCGATACATTACTCCGCTACTTTTGCTATGCCTTGCCGATACTATACTCCGCTACCTTGCTATTGCCCCCCTTTGCGATACTAACTCCGCTACTTGCTATGCTTTGCGATACTTATAATCCGATACTTTGCTGTGCTTTGCGATACTTATACTCCGCTACGTTGCTGTGCTTTGCGATACTTATTACTCCGCTACCTTTGCTGTGCTTTGCGATACTATACTCCGCTACTTTGCTATGCCTTGCGATACTTATACTCCGCTACGTGCTATGCGTTGCGACGATACTTATACTTCCGTTACTTTGCTGTGCTTTGCGATACTTATTACTCGCTACTTTGCTGTGCTTGGCGATACTTAGACTCCGCTACTTTGCTATGCTTTGCGATACTTTACTCCGCTACTTTGCTGTGCTTTGCGATACTTATACTCCGCTACTTTGCTATGCTTTGCGATACTATACTCCGCTACTTTGTTTGCTTCGATAACTTATACTCCGCTTACTTTGCTATGCTTGCGATACTTATACTCGCTACTTTGCTGTGCTTCGATACCTTATACTCGATACTTTGCTATGCTGTGCGATACTTATATCCGCTACTTGCTGTCTTGCGATACTTATTACTCCGCTAACTTTGCTATGTTTGCTTTTTTTTTGGATACTTATACTCCGCTACTTTGCTATGCTTTGCGATACTTATACTCCGACTACTTGCTGTGCTTTGCGATACTTATACTCCGCTACTTTGCTGTGCTTGCGATACTTATTATCCCGGACTTTGCTATGCTTTGCGATACTTATACTCCGCTACTTTGCTGTGCTTTGCGCATATTATTAACTCCGCTACTTTGCTGTGCTGTGCGATATTATACTCCGCCTACTTTGCTGGCTTTTGCGATACTGATAACTCCGGCTACTTTGCTGTGCTTGCGATACTTATACTCCGCTACTTTGCTATGTTTGCGAACTTATAACTCCGCTCTTTGCTGTGCTTTGCGATTACTTATACTCCGCTACTTTGCTGTGCTTTGCGATACTTATACTCCGCCTACTTAGCACTTGTGCTTTGCGGATACTTATACTTCGCTACTTTGCTGTGCTGTTGCGGATACTTATACTCCGTACTTTTGCTTGTGCTTTGCGGATACTTATACTCCGCTTCTTTTGCTATGCTTTGCGATACATATACTCGCGCTACTTTGCTGTGCTTTGCGATACTTATATCCGCTAACTTGCTGGTGCTTTGCGATACTTTATACTCCGCTACTTTGCTGGCTTTGCGATACTTATACTCCGCTACTTTGCTGTGCTTTGCGATACTATACTTCCGCTACTTTGCGTGCTTTGCGATATTATACTCCGCTACTTTGCTGTGCTTTGCGATACTATACTCCGCTACTTTGCTGTGCTTTGCGATACTTATACTCCCGTACTTTGCTGGCTTTGCGATACTTATACTCCGCTACTTTGTGGCTTTGCGATACTTATACTCCGCTACTTTGCTGTGCTTTGCGATACTTATACTCCGCTACTGTGCTGTGCTTTGCAGATACTTAGACTCCGCTACTTTTGCTGGCTTTACGATACTTATCTCCGCTACTTGCTGTGCTTTGCGAACTTATACTCCGCTACTTTGCTGTGCTTTGCGCTACTTATAACTCCGCTACTTTGCTGTGCTTTGCGATACTTATACTCCGCTACTTTGCTGTGCTTTGCGATACTTATACCCCGCTACTTTGCTGTGTGCTTTGCGTATACTTATACATCCGCTACTTGCTAGCTTTGCGTACTATACTCCGCTCTTTGCCTGTGCTTTGCGGATCTATACTCCGCTACCTTTGCTGTGCTGTTTGCGATACTTATACTCCGCACTTTGGTGTGCTTTGCGATCGCTTATACTCCGCTACTTTGCTGTGCTTTGCGATACTTATACCCGCTACTTTGCTGTTGCTTGCGGATACTTATTACTCCGTACTTTGCTGTGCTTTGCGATACTTATTACTCGCTACTTTGCTGTGCTTTGCGATTACTTATACTCCGCTACTTTGCTGTGCTTTGCTGGGATACTTATACTCCGCTACTTTGCTATGCTTGCTGGGATACTTATTACTCCGCTACTTTGCTGTGCTTTGCCGATACTTATACTCCGCTACTTTGCATGGCTTTTGCGATACTGCGATACTTATACCCGCTACTTGCTGTGCTTTTGCGATACTTATACTCCACTACTGTGCTATGCCTTTGCGATACTTATACTCCACTACTTTGCTGTGCTTTGCGATACTAATTACTCCGCTACTTTGCTGTGCCTTTGCGATACTTATACTCCGCTACTTTTGCTGTGCTTTGCGATACTTATACTCCACTACTTTGCTGTGTTTGCGAACTTATACTCCGCTACTTTGCTGTGCTTTGCTGATACTTATACTCCGCCTACTTGCTGTGCTTTGCGATACTTATACTCCGTACTTTGCTGTGCTTTGCATACTTATACTCCGCTACTTTGCTATGCTTTTTGCGAACTTATACTACGCTCTTGCTGGTGCTTTGCGATACTTATACTCCGCTACTTGCTGTGCTTTGCGATACTTATTTACTCCGCTACTTTGCTGTGCTTTGCGATTACTTATACTCCGCGTACTTTGCTGTGCTTTGCGATACTTATACTCCGCTACTTTGCTATGCTTTGCGATACTTATACTCCGTACTTTGACTGTGCTTTGCGATACTTATACTCCCGCTACTTTGCTGGCTTTGGCGATACTTTATACTCCGCTACTTTGCTGTGCTTTGCGAACTTATACTCGCCTACTTTGCGTGCTTGCGATAAGATACTTTTATACTCCGCATACTTTGCTGTGCTTTGCGATATTATTACCCCGTGTACTTTGCTGTGCTTTGCGATACTTTATACTCCGCTACTTTGCTGTGCTTTGCGATACTTATACTCCGCTACTTTGCTGGCTTTGCGATACTTTACTCGCTACTTTGCTGTTCTTTGCGATTACTTATACTCCGCTACCTTTGCTGTGCTTGCGATACTTATACTCCGCTACTTTGCTCTGTGCTTTGCGATACGTATACTCCGACTACCTTGCTTGCTTTGCGATACTTTACTCCGCTACTTTGCTGTGCTTGCGATACTTATACTCCGCTTACTTTGCCTGTGCTTTGCGATACTTATACTCGCTACTTTGCTGTGCTTTGCGATACTTATACTCCGCTACTTTGCTGTGCTTTGCGATCTTATCTCCGCTACTTTCTGTGCTTTGCGATATCTTATACTCCGCTACTTTGCTATGCTTTGCGATTTACTTATACTCCGCTACTTTGCTGTGCTTTGCGATACTTATACTCCGCTACTTTGCTATGCTTTGCGATACTTAGACTTCCGCTGACTTTGCTGTGCTTTGCGATACTTTATACTCCCCGCTACTTTGCTAGCTTTGCGAACTTATACTCCGCACTTTGCTGTGCTTTGCGATACTTATACTCCGCACTTGCTATGCTTGCGATACTTATACTCCGCTACTTTGCTGTGCTTTGCGAATACTTATACTCCGCTTACTTTGCTATGCTGTGCGATACTTATACTCCGCTTACTTTGCTGTGCTTTGCGATACTATACTCGACTACTTGCTATGCTTTGCGATAACTTATTACTCCGCTACTTTGCTGTGCTTTGCGATACATATACTCCGCTACTTGCTGTGCTTTGCGATACTTATACTCCGCTACTTTGCTGTGCTTTGCGATACTTATACTCCCACGACTACTGGCTGTGCATTTGCGATACTTATACTCCGCTACTTTGCTATGCTTTGCGATAATATACTCCGCTACTTTGCTAGCTTTGCGATACTTATACTCCGCTTACTTTGCTGTGCTTTGCGCTACTTATACTCCGCTACTTTGCTATGCTTTGCGATACTTGATACTCCGCTACTTTGCTATGCTTTGCGATACTTATACTCCGATACTTTGCTGTGCTTTGCGTTACTTATTACTCGCTACTTTGCTATGCTTTGCATACTTATACTACGCTACTTGCTGTGCTTTGCGATTACTTATACTCCGCTCTTTGCTATGCTTTGCGTACTTATTACTCCGCTACCTTTGCTGTGCTTTGCGATACTTATACTTACGCTACTTTGCTATGCTTTGCGATACTTATACTCCGTCCTACTTTGCTTATGCTTTGCGATACCTATACTCCGCTACTTTGCTATGCTTTTGCGATACTTATACTCCGCTACTTTGCTGGCTTTGCGATACTTATACTCCGCTACTTTGCTATGCTTGCGATACTTATACTTCGCTACTTTGCTGTGCTTTGCGAATAACTTATACTCCGCTACTTTGCTATGCTTGCGATACCTTATACTCCGCTACTTTGCTGGCTTTGCGATACTTATACTCCGAACTTTGCTGTGCCCTTTGCGATTACTTATACTTCCGCACTTTGCTATGCTTTGCACGATACTTATACTCCGACTACGTTGCTATGGCTTTGCGATACTTATACTCCGCTACTTTGCTATGCTTTGCGATACTTATACTCCGCTACTTTGCTGTGCTTTGCGATACTTATACTCCGCTACTTTGCTATGCTTTGCGATACTTATACTCCGCTACTTTGCTATGTGCCTTTGCGATACGATACCTCCGATAACTTTGCTATGCTTTGCGATACTTATACTCCGCTACTTGCTATGCTTGCGATACTTATACTCCGCTACTTTGCTATGCTTTGCGATACTATACTCCCGCACTTTGCTATGCTTGCGAACTATACTCCGCTACTTTGCTATGCTTTGCGATACTTATACTCCCGTACTTTGCTATGCTTGCGATACTTATATCCGCTCTTGCTATGCTTTGCGATACTTATACTCCGCTACTTTGCTATGCTGGCGATTACTTATACTCCGCTACTTTGCTATTGCTTTGCGATACTTATACTCCGCTACTTTGCTATGCTTTTGCGAACTTATACTCCGCTACTTTGCTATTCTTTGCGATACTTATACCCTACTTGATGTGCTTTGCGATACTATTACCGCTACTTGCTATTGCTTTGCGAACTTATACTCCGACTACTTTGCTATGCTTTGCGATACTTATACTCCGCTAACTTTGCGATGCTTTGCGATACTTATACTCCGCTACTTGGCTATGCTTTGCGATACTTAGACTCCGCTCTTTGCTATGCTTTGCGAGTACCTTATACTCCGCTATGTGCTATACTATGCTTTGCGATTACTTATACTCCGCTACTGTTGCTGTGCTTTGCGATACTGCGAGGACTTTTTTGGCGGTTGCGAAGTATCCGCAGTATCGCACTAAGTATTCGCGCTCACTCGCCCCACCTCGCTAATTTGGCATATTCAGTCACTTTTCGTATTTTATGGGGTATTATTCTAGTGGTTTGCCCATACTCCCCCTTCTACCACAAAACAAGCTGCGGGAGCATGGGGGCGAATGCAGGATATTTGGTGGGGTTACAAAATATGCTCGCAACACATCGTTTTTGAGTAGGGGGGTTGAAAAAATTCCCCCAGATTCTGGAAAAATTCATTGGATTTCTTCTGAGTCCAGAGACGTCGTGAAACCTGACGATTCCCTCACCGAATGATGACCGAATGTGTCGAGAACCCCCCCAACAGCTAGAGGTTGGTGTAGATTTGGTAAGAGGTTAGGGTAGGTAGATTGGTTAGGTTAGGTTAGATTTGTTTAGTTAGGTTAAATTGGTTAGGTTAGGTTTATCGGCAAGCTCCCCGCTAGGTTAGATTAATTTTGGTTAGACAGATTCTCTAGATATCAGGGAAAATTACCCTAGGATCTAGGGAATTTCACCCACTTACACAACTTTCCATTACGTGTTTCCGACAACATAATTTGTTTCCCCACCCGAAACCGTGCATTAGCACAGGTCCCCAAGCTGTTTGGGGGAAGTGGGAGGGGGGGGGGGGGGGGAAAGGTATGGGCAAAACACTATAAATATACCATTTTATGGCTAACAAAGTAAAAACAGGAAATTTTTTTAGCAAAGAAAAGATCTGCGTGTGTGCGTGAAGGGTTAAAAAGCAGTGTGGGCCGCCGTTAATCAAAAAGTTAACTTCGTTAACCGTTTTAATCCGTTATCCAAAAATTTACTTCGATAACCGTTAAATCAGTTATTCTTAAAAATGTAACGGAAGTTACGATAAACCGTAACGTTAATTTTTATTCTAGAAAAAAAAAATAAGTTTTGACTCTAAAAGCCACCTACAAACATCTTTGGAAAAGTGCCAAAACTAAAAAATTGCCTTATGGGTTTTTTAGGGCTTAGAACCCAGGAAAATATAGTTTTTTTTTGGTTAAAGTTTAAAAAAAAGAGGCATTTTTAGTTTTAACTTTTTAAAAAACATAAAAAGGCGGATTTCATAGTTTTGGCCCTGTTTAGGTTTTTAAAGCTTTTAGGTTTACAATACTTCCAATAGCGAGTTCTAACATTAAGAACTCAAGAAAATAAGGAAGCTACAACGAGGCCGCGAGGCCTTACACGTGGTAGTTCCTGTCACCTAAACACTAACTACATCCACCTTCACCCCATCCATGAACCTATCCAGCTCCCTTTTAAAGCTCCCTAATGGAATCCGCACTAAACTACTTTGTCTACTGAGACCATGTCCACTCATTCACCACCCTATTTGTGAAACCAGTTTTTTCCCTATTTCCTTTCTAAAACTACGCTTTTCCAGCCTTGAATCCGTTACTTCTGTTCTACCTGGATAAAAGCCGTCGTAAGAACTTTTTCCTACCTCTCTTTATTAAATCCCTTTATCATAAAAAACTTCTAAAGATCGCCCTTCTCTGCGTCTCTCGAGTGAGTGTAATTTAATAACTTCAATATCCTCTCATAACTAAAGTTACGCATCCCTTGTATCATTTGGTCATCCTTCTCCCTGCACTTTTCTAAACAACACTATATCCATCCTGTGAATATGGAGACCACAAAAACTGAATGCATAGTCTAGGTAAGGCCTGCCTAGAGCCAGATAAAGCTTTAGAATAACTTCCGCCCACTTCTACTTTTAACCACTTCTGGTAATGAATTCCTAAGACTCTATTAGCTCTATTTCTGGCCTCAATACATTGTTTCCTTAGTGGAGGTCTGGGGCCTCACCCTCACTCCAGATCTTTTTTCACCTTCTGATCTTTTCCGCGATACAATTGCTTAGGTGTATTAGTACCAGGGTTTTTTCTACCAAACATTCATTAACGTACATTTACAATATAAATTCCAATCTGCCATCTGACTGCACACTCGATTAAGTTATCTAAGTACTCCATGCAAATATGTTCGTCAGACTGTGATCCCAATAATCCTACCTAACCTTAGGTCTCATCAGCAACTGCTGATATCACTGCTTAATCCCATATCCAAGCGTTGAGTAATCAAAAATAGTAATGGGCCCAAAAAACAGACCCTTGTGGATTCCACTTGTGGAACATGGGGACTGGACAATCATACCTACTGCTGTTCATAAATCATTGTAACAAAACAACCAATACTCAGTGGCGCTCACCGCGGGGGTTGCTAAGGGCGGACTTAGCCCCCCCCCAAGTCAGGGACTCAGCCCCCAAAAGTGCTGCTAGTAGCCGGCTACCCAAAAACATTAAAAGGAATATTTATCTCAATTTTCCATGCCAGAGCAAAACATTATTTTTCACACTTTTATAGAAAAAATTGGTTTGATGCTTGGAAATATGTTTGCTAACAAAACCTTGAAATTACTAAGTATTTTATAAGGCTTTTAGTTACTTTATTCATGATCATGTACTTTATCTTGTTAACTACAGTATCCCATGTTACCTGTTTTTGTGCCAATAAGGGAAAAATACCTTGATATATTTAAGTTTATATTTATATATTTTTTTCATTACAGATAAAACCCTTACTGAGAAACAAACCAAAAAAATACATTGTTGCAATTCCTTTGTGTTTGTTAGTGGAGAGAAAAATGGGAAATTTATTATTTTGTATCAACAGAATAAAAATGTTCTTTCAAATTATCATATTTAGTTAATTATAGTATGATGCATGGTATAACTCATATAATTTATGTGTCATGTAACTAAAAGCTTAATTCCAATTCTTCTCTTGTTTGGGCGCTTCACAAGTACCCTGGAACTGATTAATCTTCAAAAAATTATCCCCCGACCCCCCGCTGGATAGGCTCGCTGCGCTCGCCCAGCACCACCCCGGGGCTAAAGCCCCCCCCAATTTTTTTCCGGGTGACGCCAACTGCCAATACTCCAATATTTTAGGATTAAAAAATCAACCATACCTTGTGTATTCCAAGGAGCTCTGATACACCGCACAGGATCCCTGAAGTTGGTGGTCTGCTTCACAATGTGGGGCCAACTAGCGGCCAGAAGCCTCGTTCAAAGGTGGCTGGGGTCATTCTATATGCCCCATGGAATGATGTTGGGGTCAGTCGTCTTTTCCATCTCCATCCAGAACCTGTTGTCACCACGAAGGGGTGCCTCTTCAAGGAAGCAGTGGCGGACCATTACCCCTTCTCCTCCTCCTCACTCGGCCTTCTGCACACCCAGTGCCTGCATAAAACCAGCGGCAGCAAGATATAATAGTCCTCATCGTCCATGTCTCTCAAGCTGCGCGGGCCATGTTTACAAAAGACGGCGCCAGGGCGGCACCAACTGATGCCGCACTGTGCGGCCGTCTTTTATGTGACGTCATTTTTGTGCGGTGAGCGGCAACGGTGGCCGTACAAACGGGAAGGTGGGAACCGGGCTTAATGGTACCTAAATAACGTTCTGGGCCTCAAGGGGTTAACCATGATAACGAGACAATTGTTTTATTTTACACAATATTTAACATCAGTTTTATTAGTAGCTTCGTCCTGACATTCTAGTAAGCATTAGTTTCTAACCCTTTGTTTATGCTTCTAGGTGGAGAGGTGACAGAGAGGAGACCCAGCCCCGCCCCTCCCGCACCGCCCCCCCGCACAAAGGTAGTTCACCCTTGTTTTGTTTTTGAGTGCCTAGGGATGCCACTCCTTGGGATTTTTACCAATGTCTTGGGATCTGGGCCATGGCATTGGGATATGTTTTGTCATAGATTAACAGTAGAACTGGATGTGACACTCCGCAACTACGGCGCTGGACGCTGCAGTACTGGCCCCATGGTCAGTCTGCTGGCCCATTCACTTGCTGCATATGACTATCATATAGGCTGGTTTATCTAGTATATATGATATACTGTAATCTTCGTAACATGTTTTGTTCTATAATATTATCAAATAAAAAAATAGTAAAACACACTAAAGGAATGCCATTACGAGACTTTGAAGAAATATGCATATACTTAATACTCACTTCAAGTCTTCGCCATTTAAAGCTTTGCGAGTCAACTTTTATCATGAAGGGTATCAATAGAAGCGCAATTTTACAAGGAAATTTATAAGGAAATGCAAAAAAAACTTTGAAAAAAACCTTACAATGAAATACAGGGCTTTCAAGAAGGACGTCTCGGTAAAGTTAAATCAATCAATCAATCATTGGGGGCATACGCCGGGGGGCGCGTCACCTCGCCCACCCTACGACGCCACTCCCGGGGGTCACCACGCGCGAGTTCCCATGCAGGCTCCTTTCCCATACCAAGTAGCTCTCGACAAGAAATATCAACTTGCCCCAGCCACGAGCCTTGTGGGCGCCCCCTTGGCCTCCTCCACGCCGGATTGTCTCTTACAGATACAACCCGATGGGAAGGATCGGTTTCAGGGTAGCGTGCCACATGCCCATATAGCCGAAGTTGGCGCTGACGGACTATGCAGGTAATAGGCCTCGATTCAGTCTCACGGTGCAATCGCTGATTTGACACGTAATCATCCCAGCGATACCCCATGATTCTGCGAAGACACTTATTACCAAAGGCATTGATTCGTCTCTTTAAGTCACTATTTAGTGTCCATGTCTCACAACCATAGAGTAAGACAGGGATCACAAGCGACTTGAAGATCCGGATCTTTGTCCTCCTGCACAGGTACCGACAACGCCAAATACTCCCGCTGAGCGAGTCCATAACACCGTGGGCTATGCCAATCCGTCGTAAGACTTCTTGACGTGACCCGCCGTCATTATGGACTGCGCTACCAAGGTATGTAAAACTTTCCAAGATCTCAATGTCCTCGCCACACGCATGAACAGACTGTACTGCTTCATCTAGTAAGTCTCCAAATACCTGGACCTTGGTCTTGAGCCAGGAGACCTCAAGTCCCAAAGGCTTTGCCTCCTCGTGCAGCGCCTCGAGAGCCATCACCAGGACCTCCAGCGACTCAGCAAAGATTACTGCATCCTCGGCAAAAACAAGATCAGTGATCTTGGTGTTGCCGACGGATGCTCCACAATCACTTTGATCTACAACCTTGTCCAATACCCAGTCCATACAAGCGTTGAAAAGTGATGGGGCAAGGACGCACCCCTGCCTCACTTCTGTATTCACAGGAAAGAAGCTGGATACCACCTGCCCCACACTTCACAGCCACTCTCAGCCCAGAACACAGACCATGTATCAAACAATAAACAATTAAAGTTAAAATAGTTGCCTGAATTATGATAAGGCCTGTTAAATGATGGTCTGCTCGAAAGCCACTCAAAACGTCACCATTCATTTTATTGTTATTGTATCTATACGGTGTTTTAAAAGAATTCTGATTTCATGATTGGGGATGAAAGGTGGATGTACCTATTAAGTAAAGGAAACTTACCACGTGTAGTCTCCCGGCTCTTGTAGGCTTCCTTATTTTCTTATGTCTTAAACCCCATCACAACCCACAAACGTAATTTCCATTGTAATTTGGGATACCATTAGACGATTTTAGTGAGTATAAGGAATATTTTAGAGCTATGACCTGTTTTAGTATCCTTGTCCACTAACTAATTGGTTATATTTAGTGACTGTTCGTTAATTTTTATGGCCTCACAACAGACGATCATATAGCAAAGTAAGTTTTGGGTGTGAAGGGACATAATTGACCTTTATGTTCAATCTGACTAATTTGAAATGAAAGCATTATTGTCCGAACGCAAAAGTAGCAGGCGACAACCACTTCTGTCATGTTTGCCAAGGAGAAAGAGCTGTGATTCATTTATTGTTACGATTTTGCGTAACAGTTCTTCACGCACAAGATGAAAGGTGCATGGTCATTTTTCTGAATTTTCTTTATTTTCAAAATTTAATTGAAAACTTTATGGCGGGACGATCCCCTAAATGCAGGTTGTGATCACTTTTCCTGGGCTGTCCAATGATGAAGAGACAGAGTAAGGTTATTGCGATTATACATATATGTTGACCTGCCAGAAATAGGAGGGTAACTTAAGCGTCTGGACAGACTGTTTTTTAAGGCAATCAGCAGAGAAACCTTTTAAAACCCTGGATACATTTTATTGAAAGTCACACCTGCACTGGCAACCCAAACAATACTGGGGCCATTACTCCCTCACAAGAACACCAAGGCACGGGCTGCCACCACACATGTAACACACTGCCCACCACCCATTGCTACACAGGACCACACTCCCACAGGCACGGGTACAACCAACACTTGTCACACAAACCACCACCTCAAAAGTGGATCTGCTGTGGCTGGCAATATTCCTTCTTTGTCTTGAAACACTTGCTACAAATATCACACTTGAACTCCCGCAAGCCAGTGTGGGTTCTAAATGTGTGTTTGTTGAGTTCAGACAATGGTATCAAAACCTTTTCCCACATCCAGGCATTCATGATTCGCGGTAACACCAATGTGTATCAGGGTGTGTGTGGTGAGGAAACCCTTTGTAGAATCTTTTCCCACACTCTAGACAATTCAATAATTTTTAAACACCACGTGTGTCAGGTGTGTGTGGTGAGGGATATCTTTTGAGGTAACTCTTTTCCCACACTCTAAACATTCATACTCTTAACAACCATGTGTGTTCAGGGGTGTGTGATGGTGAGGTTACACTTTCTAGCAAATTTTTTCCCACACTCTAAACATTCATAATTCTTGACACCCTGTGCGTCAAGGAATGTCTCTCAAGCTTACTATTTGCGTTTGAATGTTGGTCACACTGGCTGACTCAGCTCACTGTGGTTGTGGCCTGAGCTGCCTGCTCCAGGTGCATTTCTTGCATCACACTTGTGCCTCCCCACCCCTGAGGCAGACTGATCCTGCTGCTCCCGGCCACTCATGCTGCTGCCCGGCCCCACAGCCTCCACCGCAGCAACACTCCCACCAGCACGCGATGACCGGTCCTGCGGAAACCCTCGGGGATGCCTGAGGGAGCCGGGTCAGTGCCGGGCGGAGCAGCCGGCTTGGACTGTGACCTCAGCACCTGCAACAGTGGTGACAGTCAGCACACAGAGAGCCACGCGCTGCCCTGACACTCTGCTCCTGCCTGCGGGGCCCACACCCTGCTTCCTGCCTCACTCACACCGTGTTGTGTTGTGGTGGACGCCTGCAGGACAAAGGTGGTGACGTTGAGGGCGTGGTGGTGGGCGTGGACACTGCAGCAGCAAGTGTTGGAGAGGGCAGGATCCTGCACCAGGGGCAGGACACAGACGCAGGCGGTGCAGGCCAATGGAACCCCCAGGCCTTCTTCTTCTTCTTCTTCTTGTGACCTTAGTCGCTTAGTATCGCTCATAGGTCCTCTTCCACTTCGTCTCCTTCGTTAACAAAAACTTGTACTCTTCCCTGTTTATTTCACCTGGAAAGACATTTTGATCAGTTTTCAACCTTTTATTATCATCCTAATTCATTGTCTATTTGTTTTGATTCCCAACACTGCGTTAGGACATTGGTGAGGTTACAATCTTCGTTTCTTTTCTGTCCCATACAGCCTAACACCGTACACAGGGCCAGTTTTTCTGCTCAGTCCCCTGTCCCCAACCTCTCTGTCCCATACAGGCCCTAACACCGTACACGGGCCCGTTTTCTGCTCTAGTCTCCTGTCCCATCTCTCTGTCCCCATACAGCCCTAACACCGTACACAGGGCCCCGTCTTTCTGCTCTAGTCTCCTGTCCCACTCCTCTCTGCCTAGGACTATTACTATTGACGCTATAAGCCTTTCCCTCTGACTCCTATACTTGTTGCATTCCACAATGAAATGTTCTACAGTTTCTTTCTCTCCTACCCTGCAGCTACAATTCTGGTTCTCCAGTTCCCTGTTCCTTCCGTTGACTTCCAAGGTGCCTGTTCTTGCTTTATAGAGTAACTTACTACCCCAGTCTCCTACATGCCAGGTCACCCCCTCTGGTTTCTGTTTCCACCTGTACCACTGCAACGTTGATTTCCTGGCCATTCCTTCCTGCCATTTAACTAGCCCATTATTCTCAATTTTCTTTTTGATATCTATTATCTCCATCCTGTTCCATTCCCCTCCCACAGTTTCTCTCCTTTTCCATCTCTCTAGTTCCTTCTTCCGGATGGAACTTGATCTATTTTCCTGGGATATTTTCTTTGCCCATCTATCATCACTAAGTCTTTCTATTTTCTTGTGGAACACCAGTTTTCCTTTAATTATCCTTTCCCTGAAGGTGCTCCATCCCATGTCTCCCCTTATGGCCTCTACGGCAGTGCTCCTACAAGCTCCTAGTCCCCATCTGCCTACTATGTTCTGAGTCTTTTCCAAGTGCATGATGTCTCCTTCCCTGTACTGAGTCACTTCTGACCCATACAGGCAATGGGGTACAGCCACCCCCTTCCATAAACTCCTGCCTACCTCATATTTATTAATGACTCTGTTACCACCATTTATAATCATGCCTGTCATCCTCGTTGCCTTGCCTTCATTAAGTTTCCTCTGCTTTTCACCGCCTATCCCTTCCTTGTTTACTTCCATTCCTAGGTATACACACTTCTCTACTACTTCTAGGACATTATTCTGAAGTGTTGCGTTGGCTGGCTGAAGGCCAGTGTTGCGTTGCCTTGTTGATCAAGAGTCTGGCCTTAACAACGGCACTCCCCTACAAGCTACTTGGCACATTTTCTATCTGTTAGGTCGCAGCCTTTATTTGTCTTGTAGTAGGGTCACTTAGGGCGATTCGCTTCACATTAGGTGAAGGAAGTATTTTGAGGGTCTTATCCTAAGCATTTTGTGCCGCTGAATCCGAAAATCGTAGTTGGGTCACTCGTTAGCGGTAAGTTTTCGCGCAATTTGCAATTTGGCAATTTGGCAATAAAATTGGCAATTACAAATTGCAGAATGAGAACCAGACGTCGTAGAGACCTCGTTTTGGACTCAAATTGAAGCTTATTAAGAGTGCATAAAATGTTATTTAGTACTCCGTGGTTGTATCTGTTCGCATTACTGAACTATAATGGAAATTAGAGATACGTGGAAAAAAATGGAAAAAAATATAAAAGGAATAATTTTGGCCTTAATTTCACATCAAAAGTCATGAAATGTTTCTGGCTGTATCTGTTCTCATAAAGGCACTACCGTCTGATTAATAGAAAATGGTAACTTTTCTCTGACTGTCCCCTCATGGTCGTATTTTATGACATACGGTAATGAAATTTCGCAAATAAATGTAAAATTTCATTGGCTTCCGGGACAATGGAGAGCGCCGAAGAATTCGCCGTCCAGGAGTTGGCAGAGGATGGAAGACTGGATTCCTTCAAGAAAGCCCTCGAGATCCTTGCACCCAAGCTGCAGATCCTGAGGTCAGCGGGATCAGACGACAGTCCCTTGAGCAAGTTCTCCATGACGTACGTCAAGATGGTCCTCCTGCTTTTGAACTACACCAGGGCTGTGCGGACAGGAGACTGGGCGCTGCACCTGAAGACGTTGGAGGAGTTCGGACCGTTCTTCTTCGCCATGAATCGAAGCTCCTACGCCCGGTTCGTCCCGGTTTCCGTGGCCATGATGCAGGACCTCCGCCTCAAGAATCCAAGAGCGTGGACGTACTTGGAGAAACACTGGGTCGTCCCCCAGCTAACCATCACCGGCGGGCCTACGTAGGCTGTAGAGCGACGAACGGCGGCCGCCGGCGGCAAATTTACCTCCGTCAGCCCTCCGAAGGGCCGCTGGTGTATTTTCGGGGGGAAAACTTACTAGTTGAAATTAATGTACAGAATTTGAAGAATTTAATATTTTTATGTGTAAACATTTTGAAACAACAGTTATATGATTTTCTTGCTGTAGATTACATCAGTAGTGACAAGCAGCGCAACTTGACGTCAATCCTCCGGAGGCCGCTGGGCGCTGGTACGTATTTGTAAGTGGGAAATATTCATATCATATTATATATATTAACACAGTAATATACATAGTATCTCAATATCGGTACCATCACTATTATTAGGCCTGTTCAAGCTATTAAAAATTGCTATAAAAGTTTTTATAATAGTTTATAGAAATTATCATATATCAGTTTATTTCAAATATTTCCAGTTTAATCAGGAACACCAGAGATACATAGAAATAAAGATGAGATACGTACATGGGAAAGGAGTTTACAGGGAAAAAAAGGTTATCAGTTAGTTTATTTTGTGTAGCTAGTATCATTAAAAATAACATTTTTTTAATTAACCGAGCAAAGATTACGGGAAAAACATGTGCACAAGGTTTCATTTTTTTCCCTTATTTCTATCTTTTCCCAACATATTATCAACACATATCAATACTCAACGGTTACACCTAAAAGGAATATGTAGATGATGGAGAAAAAACAGGATAATATCATGTTTTAAACAGAATATTATTTGAATTCCCAGCTATCAATGCACAAAAACTGCCAGACGTACGATAGCCATTACAAAGGGTTAAAAACCCACAAAGGCCTAAATTATCACCCTTAATCAGTCGATAACATAATGAGAACTTAGTTATAACATGTTTTCGCTCCTTCATTATATCGAAATAGACTGAATAATATAAATGATTGCAGTACGACACGCTTTTTTAGGAATTCCTCGGCAGCGTTGTGTCAGTGACTCGGTGAAATCACTTCAATCAGTTACTTGGAAAGCGCACAAGCGGGTGGATGTTGTTTTGTTGTTCGCCGCAATCAATATCCTTCTACATGGCTGTACAGTGTTCCGTACACCCAGCATGTATATATTAAACCCAATAACGAAAAAGTTTTTGTACTTATGAAATAAAAAAATGTCCGTAGCAATTATGATCTCCTTTTCATCGTATTACTGGATAACGACAGGAATATTATGGTTATACTTTCTAAGTATATTGCAGATTAGTAATGTTTTTTTAAGTGTTAAAACAGTTCTTTAGTCTATTAATCGGCTAATGGGTTGTGCAACACCCCTTAAAACTTTACTATATCTGCAATATACTTAAAAAGTATAACCATAAATATTCCTAAATCAGTTAATATAACAGCGGCAAATGGGCAAATGCCCTACGGCGGGCCGCGGGAGCGGCCCGCCGGTGAGCCCTTGAGCAAACCCCCAGCGGCCCTACGCGTACACTTCCGTCGGGCCCCCGGTAAGACATACGGAGGGCCTCCGGGGGGGCCCTCCGTCTTTGTGTTTACTGGGCCGTAAGTCGTTGGTCCCTTTTACGCCCCTTTGGCTGCGACCATGCCTTGGAACAGGTGAACCGACTCTAAAAGGTGACGGTGGGCTTGTAGGGATCAAAAAAATCCCTCGACGAGGACAAGTTTTCTTGATCCAAGACGAACTCTTGGCAATCAAGGCCAAATCATTCGGAATTTTGCTACGGCATCAAAGCACCACAAGGACAGCCCAGCGGTCAGAAAGAAGACACACGAGATGACCAAAGAGGTTGCTGGTCTTCTTCCCCCAGCATAACCCCTTCACTCGCGAGAAAGGGCCCAACTCCCCACCTTCCTTTCCCGCAAGGTTGTTCCAGATAAGATGGTGGACGCACTGACAAGAATCGGGGGAGACTGGCAAGGAAGCTCTCTTGAAGTACGAGCAGGGAAGGATCAGGACTGCGCAGCAAAGTCCATGGGAGGTCCTGCATCGTCAACCTACCAATACATTCAAAACGTGGGCAAGAAAGCCAAATTTTCAATCGGAGGGAAGCAGGTGATTGTCACGGGATCCTCAGACTTCACTCGGCGCCTGCTGCTCGCCCTCCAACTCGACAGCAGTCTGGACCTTCGCACCATCATCTCCAACTATGAGCTTCCCTTTTCCCCTCTTGCCCTCTTTGACGACCAAGGCCCCCCGCGGGTCACGACAAAAAGTCCCCTTCTCAGGGTTCTGGAGAAGATGAACGCGGCGGTCTCACGGCCTCGCAAACCCCTTCATCCTCTCGCGTGCTGGTCCTCGACGGGATGGCTATCTTCAGCAGCACCCCGTTTCCGGCTCAGCAAACTTTAAGGACCTGGTTGGATCCCTCCTGCAGAGATTTGCCAACTGGGTTTTGGCTACGGGGAGTTGCACCTTGTCTTTGGACAGGTACGACATCGGCGCGTCCCTCAAAGACAAGACGAGGGAACAGCGAGCCCGAGGTGGAGGATGGGATATCGACATCCAAGCAGCGACGAGGATCAAAGCTGGAATGACCAGGCTAACATCTTGTCCACCAAAAAGAAAACAAGACTGCTATGCCCTTTCCTCATTGCCCCCCAAATCCAGCACCATTCAGGGGGATTACGCGTCGTCTGCGCGTGGCGCGACAAAGCCGTGGCAACTTCTGAACGGACGGAGCCAAGTTCGCTTCAGAACAAAGAGGAAGCGGAAAATAAGATGATATATCATCTCTCCATGCTCGACAAAGATGTGCAGGCAACCGTAGTTTCCCCGGACACGGGACGTCCTCGTCCTCCTCCTCCGACATTTCCCCCAAGATACCCCCCAAACACGTGCCTCCAGTTTGGCAAGACGACTTTCAACGTTCAGCTCATCCACGATGAACTGGGCTCTCACGCGGATGTGATCAACGTCTTCCATGCTCTGATTGGTTGCGACACCACTTGCGCCCTCTTCAGGAAAGGCAAGTGCAAGCTTGGCCTGTGTTCCAGGGGGCCCGACCAGGCAACCCTCGACGCTTTGGGTACACTCCGAACCCCTGGTCCGCTGACGCAAGAGAGCCTGGACGTGCTGTGCCGATTCGTGAGCAGAATTACGGATATACCTGCTCTCTGCCGCAGGCGAGGTGGACGGCACTTCAGAAGAAGAAGGTTGGAGCAGCACTGGCCCCTCCGACAGTCAACGCACCACCCAGCCCCATTATGCGAGCCCAGCTACGGGCCCGGGTCGTCTGGGAGGGGGCTGTGAAGAAGGAGTTGGTGACCCTCGACCCGACCAAGTACGGCTACGGACCAAACCTGGCGCCTATCCCTTCCACCCTGCCTCCCGCCCGCAAAGTATCATGGATGGGATGCAGTGCGGATGCAAGACGAACTGCTCGACCAATCGCTGCCGCTGTCAACCCCTGCAGACTCCTTGTTCGGAGCTTTGCGATTGCTCCCCCGAGATGTGCATCAACGACGAGAAGGGGCATGAGGACGTCGATGGCGTAGACGACTAGATATTCGTTTTTTTTTCAACTTGGAACGCTCGCTATCGCAAGAAAGGGGATTTTTTGTGTTCTAATTGTTATTTTCCAAAAAAACGCGGAGGAGGACTCGGTTTTGTGTTTGAAATTTGTGTTTTGGATTAAAAACTCGGGTCACTTCGGGCGGAAAAAAAGGCTTTCGTTCACCTTAGGTGAAGGAAGTATTTGAGGGTCTTATCCCAAGCATTTTTCAGTTGAAATACCCTGTTCTACGCAATAATTGTAAACCCCCCCTTGCAACACATTCGTTTTTAAATGTGTCCTAAGAACAATTGTTTGTTATTTTACTTTTTTTACTAATTAAAATTTAGTTTTTAATTATTAAGAACTCAGGCTTTAAGGCCAAAATTATTCCTTTTATATTTTTCCCAATTTTTTTCCACTTATCTCTAATTTCCATTATAGATCAGTAATCCGAACAGATACAACCACGGAGTACTAACTAACATTTTATGACTAACTTTATAACTAACTAATAACATTTTATGCACTCTTAATAAGCTTCAATTTGAGTCCAAAACGAGGTCTCTACGACGTCTGGTTCTCATTCTGCAATTTGTAATTTCCCCAATTTATTGCCAAATTGCAAATTGCAAATTGCGCCCAAAAAAATTACGTAACGAGTGACCCAACTACGATTTTCGGATTCAGCGGCACAAAATGCTTAGGATAAGACCCTCAAAATACTTCCTTCACCTAAGGTGAAGCGAAAGCCTTTTTTCCGCCCTAAGTGACCCGACTATTGGGTAAATCTGCAGTTTCAACCAATACTCCCAATCACCATTTTCTTTTCCCCGCCCAACGCCTGGGGGACTGTGGCAAATCGGGGGTTTTGGGTGGGGGAGGGAAATTGGCTATAGTAATGCTAAAATTCGTAATATATGGTGCCTGGTGACATTAGTGCAGTGGCGAGTGACTGGCGACTAGTGTTATCTACGGTAGTAGCCTTGTCTACTAAGTAATTTGGTATATTCAGCTACTTTTCGTAATTTTATGGGTAACAACAGACGATTTTAATAGCCCAAAGGGAAAAATCTGGGCGTGAAGGGTAAGAGTTATTCATAATTCATTCAGCCACGGTTTTTACTCACGCGAGTGATCTCCATAGTCTCAATGAACATGGTAAAAAATCTTGTTTTTATTCTCTGCTACCGTATGTCTAGCTCTTTATGCCTGTCTACCCATCCTCCATCCCTCCATCTATCTTTTTATCTATCAGTTTTTTAAACCCCTATTCTTACTGTAACTCACCTTTCATATTGTCCTTCCCTGGCTTACCGCCGCTTTTATATAGATACAATGATTATATGTGGCCTGTGGGCTCCTTGCTGCACGTCAACATTGTGTGGTGGGGGTTTTGGTTAATGTGGGTGGAGGCTGTGGTTAATGTGATAGGGTGTGTGGTTTAATGTGGTAGAGTGTGTGGGGGGGCTGTGGTAATGTGGTGGAGGCTGTGGTTAATGTGATAGGGTGTGTGGTTAATGTGGTAGGGGGTGGTGGGGGGTATGGTTAAGTGGTAGTGTGTGTGGTGGGGGCTGTGGTTAATGTGGTAGTGTGTGGTGGGGTTTGTGGTTAATGTGGTAGTGTGTGGTGGGGGCTGTGGTTAATGTGGTAGGGTGTGTGGTGGGGGTGGCCGGGTGTCTGTGTGGAGGGTTTATGGAACTGTCGTCGATGGGAATTCTCGCCGAAACAACAACCTAGAACTCTCGCCGACGTGGAAATGTTTAAACCCAACCTGGAAAATTTGGGACCTAACTTAACCTAATGATCAAGCTATTGCTGGTATTTCATCCCTGAATACAGAAACACGGCTAAATCCTGATTGAATGTAGCCTATATATTGGGTCCAGTAATATCAAGAATTGAAACACTCGACGACGGCGGCGAGTGTCCCGATCGGCGACAGTTCCAGGTACCGTGTGGAGAGGTATTTGAGGTGCGCCTTATTGACTTGTGATTGACTCCTATACTCCTATGTTTGTTTGGTTACAGGGAGTTTCGTACACAAGTTAATTCGTACCCAGGTTTTGTTAGTTGTTTCGTACACTGATTTTGAGTTTTTTCGTACATACCTGGTGTCGAATCGTATCTCTAGTAATCAAGTTCAACTCTGAGCTGCGTGTAGTACGAAACGAATATTTTTTCATATAGACTACGAAACAACTTTTTTGTGTATGAATCTACTGGTGTACGAAACAACTTGTGTACGAACTGACTGCATCCGTTTGTTTTCACTGGTTATTGTTTTTAAGGAGTGGGAATTCTGGTTATTATGGTGGAAGAGAGAGAGAGAGAGAGAGAGAATGACCCAGCAAAAAATTGTCATGACGGGCCCGGGATCAAATTAGTGCGGCCCAAAACACAAACGGCATATTGGCATTGAATCGGCAAACCGTAATGAAGTTATCGGCCTGGCTGGCGGACCCACAACTTGTGCGTTCATGTTTGCACCCCGGGGCCCGTGTCGGTTACGTTACGTTCTGTGTCAGATGTGTCGGCAAACCGTAACCAAACTATTGCCATACTGAGCCACAAACGGGCCGACATAGCATCTATATCGTGCCATAAGCGGGCCAACACAGCAACTGTATGTCCCAAAGCGGGCCGATTAGCATCCAATAGTGCCACAAGCAGGCCACTTACTTGAATAGGCCACAAGCAGGCCGATTAGCTTTTGAATGTGCCCAAGGGGCGATTAGATTTGAATAGTCCCACAACGGGGCCGACTTAGCTTTTAAAATAGTGCCACAAGCGGCGACTTAGCTTTTGAATGGCCAAAGGGGGCCCAAAATTAGCAGCTAAATAGTCCAAGCAGCCCGATAAGCAGCGAATGCTTTCCCGTTTCAAACCCGGTGTAGCACGCACTATTTACCCTGCCACGACTGCCCCCGTACGACAGAGACACACACAGGAAAACATTGATCACGCCTCCTGACCAGAATTATCGCAGATTCGTTTTTTTACCTAAATGTCTAAAATTTAACTCCAAACCTTCCAAATTTAAACCAAAACCCAAAATAAAAAACCTAAAAAAAACTTTAATTAACCAATTTAACCATTTATTTTATATGATAATACAAGGTATATTAGGTTACAAATTTTTGATTAGGTTTTAAATTTTAAGTAAAGTTAAGGCTTGGTTTTAGATTTAAATTTGGGTTTGTTGGTTAAGAAGGTTTGGGTTAATTTTTGTAGAATTTATTTAGGTTAAAAAAAGCGAACTGATGAAAATTTTTGGTCCGGGAGGCGGGGCCCAAGTTTCCTGTGAGCCGTCATCGCAGCGTGTGGTAGTCGTGGCGGGTAGCTATCCGGGAGGGCAGTAGTGGGCGCGCTACCGCCCATTTTTAAAGGAAACAGGTTTTTGGGAAGGGAAAAACCCTGTTCCCAGGATTGAAGGGTTTTCTCAACTCAAAAGTATGAGCTAAGGACCAATAGGCCTATAGTGCAAAAGAATAAAAATTTACATAATACTTCAATTAGCCATAATCTTAGTCCGGCGCAGTATACAGTTTTTGCCTGTGGTTGGGGCAGTTGGCACGGGCAGTTAGCAATTCAATCACATGGTACCAAATAACCATCAGGCCGATGCTAAAGTATAATTTGAAAATGAAACAAAAGAAATTGTGTATATAAATATAATTTTAAAAGAAATAACCCATGATGTTACAAAAGGGGAAAAAAATCAGTAAATGTGGTAAAATTTTTTTTAATAAACAGACAAAAAACGAAAAAAAAAACAAATAAAAAAATGAAAAATAAAAAATTTAAATAAACAATAAATTATTACAATAATAATATATATATTATATTTTATATATATATATATATATATTTTATATTTTATATTTATATAAAAATTTTTACCCATAACGTATAGTTTAACAGGGAAGATTTTTGGGAGCTTCATCCTGCCAGCATTTTCTAAAAATAGTACTATATGTGACAAGTCATGAATATTGAGATGCTTTTTAATCAAAGATGATCCCCGAGAATAAATTGGAAAATTTTACATCGATCGCTAACCTCATAAGACATTATGGGAAAAAATCTATTTAAAACGAAGAAGAAGGAAAAGTAGCCGAAAGTCACAACCCGTAAATTGGTTTGTGGGTTTAAGGGAAAAAAAGAAAACCGAAGAATCAAAAATATCGGTTTTTACTAAACCATGAGAACTTTTACAACCAAAAAGTGTTAAGTCTCAACCCATAAAAAATCGGAAAATAATAGAATTCCCCCATCTGTCAATGTGCAGGGGGCTGCCTGTACAGCAGGCATGGTGCCCTTCTGTTTCAAAAGTTTACCTGTCCATGCCCCCATGTTGGTGCCTTCTTCACCCCAAAAAAGGCTTTGACAAAAAGTTGTCTGAAAAAAAAAAACAAAGTTTAGATTTTCATGACCCGATGCATTCATAATTTACAAACCTTTGCGTTTTCTTTTTTTTTCTAGGGCCCAATAATTTTCAAAAGAGATGTTCCCCCGCAATCATTCAATTAACCTTACAATACAAATAGACCAAATCAGTGGGTACCGAGGGGGGAGGCATGCGGCCCATCCCCCCCCCCCCCTTTGCAAAGAAAAAAATAAGCCAATAGTAGCCCAATATATATATATATATTAATATATATATTATAATATATATATATATAGATAGATAGATAATAGAAGAAGAAATAGATAATAGATAAAGATAGATAGATAGATAAAAAAAGTAGATAGATAGTGTAGAAACAAAAATTACTTTTTTTTAAAAAAAAAAAAAAATTGGTTTTTATTTTTTTTTTTTTTTTTTTTCTATATTTTTTTATTTTTATTTTTTTATTTTTGTATTTTTTTTTTTTGGATTTTTGGATTTTTGGTTTTTTGGATTTGGTTTTTTTATAAATGTGTTTTTAAATTTTATATATATTTTTTTTTATATTTTTTTTTTTTTTTATTATTTCTTTGATTTTATATAATTTTAAAATATTTTTTTCTTATTTTATTTATATAATTTGTTTATATTATTTATTTATTGATATTTTTTAATTTTATAAAATTTTAATTTTTAATATTTATATTTTTTTTATTTTTATTTTTTTTTTTTTTTTTCATATTTTTTTTTTTTAAGATTTTTTTATTTTTTTTATATTTTATAATTATTAATTATATATATATATTATAAAAATAATTATTATAATCTAATTATATATATATATATATATATATATATATATATATATAATTATATATATTATATATTGGCCCCCCCCTTTTAAATTTTTTGGGGTACGCATGCCACAAACAAAGCCCAATAATAGACCACAAACAAGGATTTTGGGCAAATAAAAGGATGAAAACTGTCTAAACTTTTTTATGATTATTAAACTAGTGCTTGTAAAATCCGGGAAATTTGAGAGAAAAAAGTTATTTAAAACCTTTAGACCTAAACTTTGGTCATT
The DNA here is from genome assembly GCA_016584305.1 of Chionoecetes opilio. Taxonomy (NCBI): domain Eukaryota; kingdom Metazoa; phylum Arthropoda; class Malacostraca; order Decapoda; family Majidae; genus Chionoecetes; species Chionoecetes opilio. Next base: position 5,826 of record JACEEZ010021835.1, on the reverse strand, counting down.
TACGACATTTATTATTTTTTTTAAACACCTATCCCCTATTCTGCATTTTGGGGGTGCGCAAAAACAAAAATTTTACACCTCCCAAACCCCTACGCAAGCATTTTTACCTAAAATTTGAGACAGGCCAGTGAAAAATAATACCACAAATCAAACCCAGGACATTTTCTACCCTATCCTAAAGCGAGAAAGGGGGAGATAACGAAAAATGAGGCTTTTCCGTTTTTTTTTTTAAAAAAGACATCATTCTTAACACCCCAGAATAAAAGGGAAATAGAATTTTTTTAACCCACATATAAATTTTAAGGGTTGAAAGTATCAAATATCTTAAAGAAAACGAAATGGTCAGATTTAAAAGTTAAAAGGCAGTTAATACGTGCCTTTGAAATGTATAAAACGCGTAGAACCCGGGGCAGGTTTTGCTTTTTTAAAAGAAGATGACAGTAAAAGTAGTGAAACATTTCAAAAAATACACTTTTTAGACGTTTGACAAAAAAAAACACTCTTTTTTGAAAAAAGTATAAAATAACCAAATGAAACTATAAATAATTTAAATCGCCCCTCAAAAACCAATTTAGCCTTCCCCTTTAAAAACAAACCCTAACTAGCCTTGCTTTTAAAACAAACCTAATTTACCCTTGCCTTAAATTAACTAGCCTAAGAAACATTTTAGTTTTACAACTTTAATTTGCTACTTTCACACCGTTTCATCATTTTAACCTTTTAAACCCTTTTATTTTTTTCCTTTTTTTACAATTTTTTATGATGATAAACAGGATGGGGGTTTGCAACACCCCTTTACAAACAAACGCTTTTTGGGCAAAGGGTGGAGAGAGGGGGAAAAACCAACATCTATAAAAACAGTAGAAATAAAAGATTTGAACCCAGACACAGTCTTTTCAAAATTTACCCATAGGGGTAGTATGCTGTAAAAAGGTACTCAGACCCCATCATCAAAATAACCAGAAAAACTGCATTTTATACAAACCTCTTTTGACCAATCTCCGAAAACTGGGGGGGGTGCGCCCATTCAACCCCCCCCCCCGCTAGTTAATAACCCAGCCGGGATTATTACTATCCTATTTAACTCGCTGGATGGGGAGGGGGGGGGGGGGATTTCGCCCCTCCAAAACCCCCCTGTTTATATCCATTTTCCTCGGGGTTTTGGGGTTTGAAAGCTGCAAAATTTTCGTTCTATAATTTAGGGCGGGGTTAAAAACGTGCTGTAAAGCTTTAAATGCATTCAGTAGAACCAACACCAAGAAACTCTTCCCCGTCAAGCCTTATACTAACTCCCCGAAGCGGTACAATTTGGTCCCTTTCCCCCTTTTAGGGGGGGGTTTTTCCCCCCAGACCCTTTACAGACACTTGTGATACCTCAACACGTAATTAAAAGTGGAGGAAAGGGTGCCCCTTACCCCCCTCCCCCCCAAACGACCCCCCTTTAAACCCCCCAATACTATGGGAAATATTTAAATTCTACCTCACTATAACCTAACCTACCTCAAAAACCTAGCCTAACCTCAATAAAAAACCCAAACCTTTCTAAAACCTCTAGGGGGACCCAAAAAAAAAAAATTCTAACCTTACCCCAATATAACCCAACCTAGCTGGTAAAATTCTAGCCCCCCAATTAGTTCGCTAGGAGGTTGGTAAAGGTTTTGGGAAAGTTAAGTGAGGGTTTGGGAGTAAAAATATTTTGGGCATCCAGACCATGGGCATTTTGGGGGGGCAGGGGGGTTTAAGGGGTCTTTCCCCACTTTTTTTTACGTGTTGAGTTTGAAAGATCTGTTTAAAGGCTGGAGGAAAAAAAAAAACACAATAAGGGCGGGAAAAGGGCTTATATTTATCTGAGAAAGGCAAAGTTCTGAGGCTTTTTAAAATCTTGTCTAAATTTGGGATTTTTCATCTGGTTGTCATCACCCCTTTTCCCACGTACCTTTTTAAGTCTTTGTGGAGTAGAGAAGTCGATCCTCAGCCCGAGAGGCCGTAAGAGCGAATGAGAGCTGCGGCCCCCCGGGCCCCTTACTGGTAATATTTTTAATATTGCCTTTGAGACAACGCCGCCCCAACGGGGGCGAGTGGCCAAAAGTGGTACGATTTAGCCACCTAATAATCAACAATATCCTTAAAACCGAGCTTTGAACCCATTTTAAATCCTTCGGGCCCCCCATTCAGTCACATCCATTTTTAAATCCTTTTGGCCCAGTCAAGGAAGACTGTGTTGGGGGCCCGTACGAATTTTTCAATAATTGGCCCGATATACAGTTCCCCGCGGGGGGGACATCGGCTTTATCCCATTTTTCCGAAACCCGTCGCCCGCCCCCGGTGCCGAAAAGTAACCGGCACAAGCCGACACGGCCCCCATAGCCATGTTTGCTGGGAGTTGTGTGTGTCTTTATTCACCCACGGTCTTGTCCACGAATTTAACCACGATCGCCAGTTTCAACCCCCCTAAAAAAATTTCCCTTAACCCTCCCCGTGCGAGGGAGCTGATTTTAAAGATCTTTGGGGGAATCTGGGGCCTCACACACCACCACCCCCCTCCACTTTCAAGGGGGACAGTAAACGCCCGATTTTTCAGGAAAAAACAAGGGCGGTAGGAGCGAACGCCCCACCACCCCAAAAGGCCCCGACTAGAACTCTTAAAGATTAGAATGAGGCGGGGTGTGTGTGTTGTGTGTTTCACCATGGTCTTAACAAAGCACGGCTCGTGTCGCCACCCCAACCCCCCCGAGGCTTGAAAACCCCTTTACACCCAGTCTTTCCTTGGTATACAAAATTATATGTTGTCAGCCATAATTTCTAAAAAGAATGAAAATTTTAAAATTTGTTTTGTGGACAAGGTACAAGCGGTCAGTAAAAATTGCTATATTTTCTAAAAAAAAAAAAAAAAACTAATGGTAGCAAAAATTTCAATGGGAAATTTCGGGAGGTCTCAGGGTTAAGCTTTTCAAAAAATTCAAAAACTTAAAAACTTAAAAAGGGAAAAAAAAGGAAAAAAAAGCCTTTAAAAAAGGGCTTTTAAGGATATTTAAAAGGACATCTCAGTCAAGTAAATAGTTGCCTTGAATTTTGAAAGGGCTGCTAAATGGGTTTGGGCTTCGAAAACTACCCAAAACGTCACCATTTTTTTTTGTTGTATATTTTGGGAGTGTTAACCCTTCCACCCCGACTTTTTTGCTAGTATATAAAATTGGATATTGTCGCAATGTCGAGCCTAAAATTAAAAAGTAACTAAAAAAACCCCAAAATTAGTTAGTGGGCAAGGAAATAAACAGTCAGGGTATAAAAACTTGGTTATACATCAAAAAAAATTATGGTGGCAAAGACAATGGAAAATTTCGTTCTGGGCCCAAGGGTTAAAAAAAAAGGGTTCGTTCTCATCAAAAGGAGTATTTTTACCCCTAAACAGCGGGCAAAGAAAATAAAAATTAAAACGACCCCCAAAAGCAGAGTCATCACTTTTTTTTGCAGCCAAAGAGAAGAACAGAGTAAGTTTTTGGGGATATACATATTGGACCTGCAGAAAAAAGGGGGGGTAAAATTATGCGTGGAAAGACTGTTTTTTAAGCAATAGCAGAGAACTTTAAAACCCCGGGTACATTTTTTGAAGTCACACCCGCCTGCCAAACCCAACCCCCCCTGCTGGGGGGCCCTTATCCCCACAGAAAAACAAGGGCACGGGCCACCACACATGAACACCTGCCCCCCACCCCCCACACCATTGCCCAAGGACACACTGCCACAGGGACGGGGACAACCACACATATCCCAAAAAACACCCCCTCAAAAGGGGTTTCACGTGCCTGGGAAAATCAGGCTTTGCTTGAAACACTTGCTACAAATATCACACTTGAACTCCCCCAAACCAGTGTGTCTAAAGGTGGTTGGGAGTTTAGAAAAGGTATAAAAAAATTTTCCCCTCCAGGCATTAAATTTTTAAAACCCCTGTCTCAGGGTGTGTTGGTAGGGGAAATCTTTTTAGTAAATCTTTTCCCACACTCAAAAATTCATAATTTTAAACACACGGGTATCAGGGGGTTTTGGTGGGTCAACTTTTTATAAAATTTTTCCCCACTCAAAAAATTTTTAAATTTTTGCACCCCTGTGGTCAGGGTTGTTTTGGTGAGGGTACCCTTTTCAGTAAACTTTTCCCACACTTTAAAATTCTATTCTTTAAAACACTGGTGTCAGGGGTTTGGTAGGTACTCTTTTTAGTAAATTTTTCCAACTCTAAACATCATAATTATTGCAACAGTGCCAGGGGGTGATGGTGAGGCACTCTTTCTTAAAACTTTTCCCAAATTCCCAAAAAATCAAATTCTTTACACCACTGTGGTCAAGGAAAGTCTTCCCAAATGACCTTTATTTGGGAAGTTTTTTTACAGCTGGCACTTTAGCTCACTGTTGGCCTTTTGGCCCGGCTGCCCGCCCCCAGGTGATTTTGCCCTCACCCCTGGCCTCCCCACCCTGAGGCAATGATCCCGTGCTCCCGGCCATCATGCTGTGCACGGCCCCCCAGCTTCACCGCAGCAACACTCCCACCAGCACGCGATGGGCCGGCCTGCGGGGAACCCCCGGGGATGCCTGAGGGGGGCCGGGTCAGTCCCCCGGGGAGAGCCCGGGTTTTGGGCTGTGACCTCAGCACCTGCAACAGTGGTGACAGTCAGCACACAGAGAGCCACGCGTGCCCGCACTCTGCCCTGCCCGCGGGGCCCCCACCCTTCCTGCCTCCCACACCGTGTTGTGTTGTGGGGACGAAGAAGACAAAGGGGGGACGGAGGGGGGGGGGGTGGGGGTGGACACGCAGCAGCAAATTTTTTGTTTTTGGTTTAAGGGCATGATGTCGAAGTGACATATTCGCCCCGGTGTACAGCCGGAAGAATCAGTCTCGAGAGTTGATTAGTCTCCTCAGGAAAGGCACAGGGGAGGGGGAACGGCGGGGGGTTGGATGGGTGGACGGCAGCGGGGCCAGCAGGGGGGCAGGTCAAAGGTGGTGACCCTTTGGGGGATGAGGTGACCACGAAAGTTGTCGGTGGTAGTGGGGCGAGGGCACTGCACAGGAATGCTCAAGGACCCGGACGTTCCGCAGAGGGGCAGTGCGGGTGGGCGGAGCTGCAGACGATGCGGGTGCTTGGAGGTTTTTGGGGACCCATCCTCAGGCGGGTTTAGGGGGATTAAGACGCGGGACGTTTTTTCTTTTCCATGGGTGCGGGGGGAGTCTGTCGGGAGACCCCTGGAGGTGGGACGAAGGGGGTCGCCGGCGACCTATCCCAGACGGGGCGGCATTTTTTGGAGATTTGGCCTTGGCGGGGAGAGCGGCGCGGGGGGGGGTGATGCTTTCCTCGGAGGTGCCATCTTTGGGGCAGCATCAGCACCCCGTTGCCCCGGATGTTTCAGTGGGAAGGCACCCACTGCAGGGGGATCTTCCAGCCCCCGACGTGAGGGAGGGAGTAGCCGTTGAAGGGTGTGTGCGGGGACAGTGGAGGAGCCCGGGGGCGGGAAGGAGGAGATGGGGGAAGGAGGAGAGTCCGGTAGACACAGCCCCGGTGGGTGGGGTGGGTCACCCCGAACGAGGGGGGTCACCGTAACAAGGCTACAACGCGAAAATAATTCAAATTTTGCCCACCATGCCACCCGGATGCGCGCCACCCTCAGTGAAACTGCGAGCAACAGGTAGGTCACGTCACCTCCGTGTTTACCCGGGAAGAAATTTTTTTTTTTGTATTTCCCCTTTTTACTTTTCGCCCTTCTTTTATAGTGTCTCATGTCGGCTTGATGGGTGATTCTTTGAGGGAATTGCAATAGAGGTAAACCCTATTGAAT
>JACEEZ010021834.1:204066-206566 GCA_016584305.1 Chionoecetes opilio | reverse complement strand
GTATACATCTAAAAGCCAGTATTTAAACACCCAGGAGTTTTACTAAAGATATCAGAACGCATGGATTTCACGGAAGCGTATAGTATTTACTGATAAGCTTTCGTAGTGCCCAGAAATAATTTGCAAGTAGGATTATGTTGCCTGAAACGAAATCAAAGGAAAATTGAAATAAGTAGATTTTTTCTTTTTTTTCTTAAGATATTTCACAATGAACTCTATATAATATCAAAAGAATATCTTGTATTTTTGTTATGGTTATCATGTTGTGGCGTGATCTGATGTTCCGTGCCTGATGTTCTTGTGCCGTTCATGGCATGTTACTCCTCCATCATATCAACTTTCCTGCACTTCAATCTCTTTCTCTACCGTTCACTTTTTTTTTAACTTTTTTTTCCACTTCGTCCTTCACCACCTCCTCTTCCCTGTTCCTTAAACTTTTTCCCTCCTCTTCCTCCTCCATCACTTCCACTACCTCCTCTGCTCCTACTCCTCCCTTCCTCTTCCCTCACTTAAATGTTTTCCCCTCCTCTTCCTCCTCCTTCCTCTTTCGTTACAAGCATACTCGTGGCAACAATGTGAAGGTGATAACATCGATTTTCGTGGTGGATGTTCTTATATACTTCTTGACTGATGCATGGCTCCTCCTCCTCCTCCTCCTCTCCTCCTCCTCCTCCTCCTCTTCCTCCTCCTCCCCTCCGTCAGACAATGATGCGGCGGCTCTATGTAAGCGCCTGGATTGTGTTCTTTCGCTTCCAAGCCGTGGCGGAGGAAGAAAATGCAAAGAAAAATAAAGGAAAAAAATATGCGTGGAGATAGACGGACATGGAGGCATAGGTTCGTGTGTGGGGGGGGCGCTTGGTTTCTCGCCTTAACACACACTCGTATAATCTTCCTGTTTGTGTTTCAGCTCATCAATAAATATCCTAATACACGTCTTTGGTATGGAATCAGAGAGGGAAGGATGGGAGTATCAAAGCCCCGCGGAATTATGGAGGAGTTTTATACCTTTATAGGAGGGTGCTGAAGGAGGAGGAAGCGCGGGAAGGCAAGGAAAGAGGCGGGAAAAAAGCGCGGGAATATTTACGCACAGTTTTATGAATCCTCGGAGGGCAAGGAGGAAAGGAATAACGCAAGGAAAGAAGATATACTGCACCACCGACGGCGACTGAAAGATTGAGGAAACTGCCTTGAAGATGAGAAATGAGAGCATCAAGGGAAGAAGGAAGAGAGGAACGAGAAGTAAAGATAAATGAAGGAGGAGGGAGGGAGACAAGAAGTGCGAAAAGGGGGAAAAATGGAAATATTATATAAAGGAGTGCCTGCTTAGAGAGAGAGAGAGAGAGAGAGAGAGAGAGAGAGAGAGAGAGAGAGAGAGAGAGAGAGAGAGAGAGAGAGAGAGAGAGAGAGAGAGAGAGAGAGTTGGCAGAAATCAAGGAAGCGAGAGAGAGAGAGAGAGAGAGAGAGAGAGGAGAGAGAGAGAGAGAGAGAGAGAGAGAGAGAGAGAGAGAGAGAGAGAGAGAGTTTGGCATAAATCAAAGAAGCGAGAGAAGGAGACTATCAGAAACAAAGAGGGAAGCACAACATTACGTGATGGATTCTAACAAACATAATCAGATTTAACAATAGAAATTTATGCTTATTTATATTCAAGGCGGTTTTTTGTGCACTGTTTTCAAAGTTAATATTCTCCTCCTCCCTCTCCCTTCAAGGTAAACTGGTAATTGTATATGAAGTAATTTGAATGATTACAACGAAAGGAAAAAATATGTTCATTAAAATATAACCGGTTGTTGATGTTTGAGTGTTGGAATTAGTTGGCTTGACGAGTGTGTGAGGGAGTGATGGGAGGGCAAATGATGGGCAAGTAATGGGCAGGGTGAAATTAAAGGGATAGGGGCAGGGTGGTGGTGGTGGTGAAGGTAGATTCAGAAGGAGGAAGAAGAAGAAGAGGAGGAGGAGGAGGAGGAGGAGGAGGAGGAGGAGGAGCAGCTCATCTCAGAACCTCCCTTATATCCGTCTCTCATGACAACCACCTTCATTACTACTCGGTGACTCCTCCTCCTCCTCCTCCTCCTCCTCCTCCTCCTCCTCTCCTCCTCCTCCTCCTCCTCCTCCTCCTCCTCCTCCTCCTCTGCAGCATATAATCCTTTCCACTACTATTAATTCCACCTCCCTTTCATCTCACCCTAAGGCTAGAATGCCGATATCTTAGTAGTAGAGAATTACCATGTTTTTGTTTTCCCTTACTTGGGTCCACCAGATAATACATAGCCTTCCGTGTGCCTTTACCATCCGATCACCCCCGCCTCCCCCCCACCCCGCCACCCCCCCTGCATCCCTGATTAAGCTCATCCCTGCTGCCTCCACCCTGCCAGTCTCCCGTCCACTTATTCACCCACTCACCCACCGACCCACCTCAACCTTCACCCCCAACCTACCCATGGTTTCTTGCCTACACCTATCCCCCCTCATGGTTCTCTTATTAGACGGTATACCTTCT
>JACEEZ010021834.1:194066-201566 GCA_016584305.1 Chionoecetes opilio | reverse complement strand
ATACATTTAAAGATAAGGAGCAAAGTTAGTAGTATAATTAGGGGAGGGACTATGGTTTCAGGGGATGAGCCTTGTGGTTGAGGCAGGTTTGTGTGTGCGTGCAAGGGTGGGTGAGGCAGGTAGGAGTGGGTGCAGGTGAGGCTGGTAGGAGTGAGCTAGGTAATGCGTGAGTCAGGTAGGAGTGGGTGCAGGTGAGGCTGGTAGGAGTGAGGTAGGTAATGCGTGAGTCAGGTAGGAGTGGGTGCAGGTGAGGCTGGTGAGGATGGCTAGGGTGTCGTGGCCAAAGGTTTTCGCTTTCTTAAACACTCAATTCCTTACGGCGCATGGCCTCTGTGTGGTAAGGAAGGAGAGGAGAGGCAGTCTGACCAGCGCCTTGACCTCGGGGTAATAGTAGGGTTGCCTCATCAGTACAGAACCCACGCATGCGAATTGAGACGTGGGATGTTTATTTAGCATGAGTTATATACCACAGGTGCTTCGGGGCATAAACCAAGCACGGGTCTGGTGGGAGCCGGCTCTTGAGGGCTCCTGGTTTGCTTCTTACAGCTACCATTAAGTCGTGGAATATTGTAAAGGAAATAAAAGCCGTAATACATCTTCGTGTTCTTAAACGTCTCCGTGTTATCGCTTCTTTGGTATTACTGCTTCTTCTATACTGTTATTACTGGAAGTCTTCTGAAGGGCAACCGTCTGTGTTATTATTAATTTTGTTTACTTAATCTGTGTTATTATTAATCCTTGTTTGGTAACTGTTCATCTGTCTACCACTGCGATGACCTATTTAGACTGACCATCCTTCCCTTTTTTTTTTTTTTTTTTTTTTTTTGTACGTTGGAGCCTGTAGGTAATTTTTTATTTTTTTTTATTTATTTATTTATTTATTTGAGTAGGTCTTACACATACTTACTCTCACCACCTCTGCCCTGTCCTTACAAAGCTACATAACCTGTCCCTATTCCACCTTAGCATCCTTAACTCCGGCCTTCCGTCTCACCACCCTTCTCTCAGCCTCTTCCTTCACCCTTTCCACCGTCACAGAGGCATCAGGAACATCGCATCACACCAACGACAGTGATTATCCACGTCACTCCCCCGAGGCACGACGGTCGCCCTGGGTGTGATTGATCTGACGACCCGATAAGCCGTCGCACCCGTGTCTGCCCCTCGAGGCTAATCCATCAGCAAGCCCGTGATTGATAGAGGAACCGCGTGATCGCCTGAGATGTGATTGACGTTGAGGTCTGATCAATCACCGGAACTGTGATTAAGGGAATGAGATGGTGTCGTAACATCTGTCTGTATAGTGTCTGTCTCCTACTCTGACATCCCTTCACCCTTTCCTCCTGGTGTAGGCTGGAGATGAGGTGTTCAGGCATTCGTGATTAACCCCTTGAGGCCCAGAGCGTAATTTCCATTGTAATTTGGGTACCATTAGACGATTTCTAGTGAATATAAGCAATATTTTATAGCTATGATCTGTTTAGCGTCCTTGTCCACTAATTAATTTGGTATATTCAGTTACTTTACGTAATTTTATGGCTCGACAACAGACGATTTTTTATAGCAAAGGAAAGATCAGGGCGTGAAGGGGTTAACCTGCGGATGTGACCCATTACCTGCCCGTTGATTAACTCGTAGGGAAGGTGCCACTGTCGACCATACCTGTCCATTCCTTTCCATCTACCGCAGTTTCCCTTCCTGTGGTCGCTCCAGTTCTTCGAGTACTTCATATCTTCTTGTGGTCATTTCTGTGGTGTGGTTCCTCTGGTATCTCTGTGGTGTGTGGTTCCTCTGGTGTCTCTGTGGTATGTGGTTCCTCTGGTGTCTCTGTGGTGTGTGGTTCATCTGGTGTCTCTGTGGTGTGTGGTTCATCTGGGTTCTGTGGTGTGTGGTTCCTCTGGGGTCTCTGTGGTGTGTGGTTCCTTTGGGGTCTCTGTGGTGTGTGGTTCCTCTCGTGTTTCTGTGGTGTGTGGTTCCTCTGGGGTCTCTGTGGTGTGTGGTTCCTCTCGTGTTTCTGTGGCGTGTGGTTCCTCTGGTGTCTCTGTGGTGTGTGGCTCCTCTGGGGTCTCCGTGGCGTGTGGTTCCTCTCGTGTCTCTGTGGTGTGTGGTTCCTCTGGGGTCTCTGTGGTGTGTGGTTCCTCTGGGGTCTCTGTGGTGTGTGGTTCCTCTGGGGTCTCTGTGGTGTGTGGTTCCTCTGGGGTCTCTGTGGTGTGTGGTTCCTCTGGGGTCTCTGTGGTGTGTGGTTCCTCTCGTGTCTCTATGGTGTGTGGTTCCTTTGGTGTCTCTGTGGTGTGTGGCTCCTCTGGGGTCTCCGTGGCGTGTGGTTCCTCTGGGGTCTCTGTGGTGTGTGGTTCCTCTGGGGTCTCTGTGGTGTGTGGTTCCTCTGGTGTGTGTGGTGTGTGGTTCCTCTCGTGTTTCTGTGGCGTGTGGTTCCTCTGGGGTCTCTGTGGTGTGTGGTTCCTCTGGGGTATCTGTGGTGTGTGGTTTCTCTCGTGTTTCTGTGGTGTGTGGTTTCTCTGGGGTCTCTGTGGTGTGTGGTTCCTTTGATGTCTCTGTGGTGTGTGGTTCCTCTGGGGTCTCTGTGGTGTGTGGTTCCTTTGATGTCTCTGTGGTGTGTGGTTCCTCTGGGGTCTGGTGTGTGGTTCCTCTGGTGTGTGGTTCCTCTCGTGTCTCTGTGGTGTGTGGGGTCTCTGGGGTATCGCGTGAGGGCGCCGACGCTTGCCACACAGAGCCAGGCATTCCCCTCCCTATAATCAAGTGTCCTAAAGCTGATATATTGGGTCCAGGTATAGTTAAGGAACATCAGACTTAATACACCAATAATTTCCATGTAAAAATGACTTGAAATTGCAGTGTATATATATTTATCCCCATAAAGTTTGTTGTAATATATTGGTTAGTTTCTGGCGGAGTTACGAGGTATTTATCACTTATGGTGTTTGTGGTCGTGGTGGTTGTTAATAGGATACTGGTAATTGTAGTGGTGGCTGTGGTAGGACTTGTAGTAGTAGCGGGAAAGTGGTAGTAGTGGTGATGTAGGTAGTAAAGATAGTGATGTCAGGAGATAGTGCCAATTACAATGTGGTAGTCGGGATATTAATGGTGGTGTTAAGGTTCAAATTATACCTTGATGTAGTATAGTGATGTAGTATAGTAGTATAGTGTTAGTGATGAGTTGTGTGGTGTATTCGGCCTTTAAGTAAGTTTGCGATTTAAACGTGCATGGCGCTATGAGGTTTAAAAGGGGGGAAGTTTTGTTACTGTCATATTTTCTCTGCCTTTGCTTTGCCTTTTATATTGGTTGTGTGAGTTATTTTTAGGGACCAGTGTGTGTACTCTTTTTTTTTAGGGGGGGGAGTTTTCTGTTTCTTTTATCTAGTCTTTGTTTAGATTTGATTAAAACACTGCAACACCATACTGCTACTACTGCTGCTGCTGCTATTACTACTACTACTACTACTACTACTACTACTACTACTACTACTACTACTACTACTACTACTACTACTACTACTACTATACTACTACTACTACTATTACTGCTACTTCTACTACTACTACTACTATAACCACTACTTCTACCACTACTATCACCACCACCACTACTATAAGCACTATCACTACCACTGTGTACCACCACCACCACCACTATTTCTACTATCACTACCACTGTGTACCACCACCTAATCTCCAACCACCACCACCACCACCACCACCACCACCACCACCACCACTTCTAACCTCTCCATGAACTTTCCTGCTTCCTAAACAGCGTCACTCTCACAACGGAACCTTACCGTCTTACGCCAAACACTTAGCTTAACAAATCACCCCTGCTTGTGGGAGGCACGCGAGGAGGAAACAAAATAGAGTAACCGCATGAGCCATAAAGCTAAGAGTTCGCGGCGAGAAGAATCCAGTTGATTAGAATAATGGCGGTCATAAACACCACTTGGTCACAGTTACGTGCTCAGGGGTGTGTGTTGTGCTCAGTGCTCAGTGCTCACCCCCGAAGGCTTACTTGAAAGTGACGTTTATAGCTGCAAGGCGCACGTTTCTTCTTGGGATTACACGCATGGTTTAGATATTTTTTTATTATTTATTTATTTTTAGCTCCTATCTCTTTGAGTTTTGGAGCTGCTGTCAGGGAAAAATCATTGCTTAGGTTAGAAATCATATGAAATTATTAACGTTTTGATGTTTTTAGCGGCTGTTAGGAAACTCTTTTGCTAGGTAGTGTTACGTGATTATTGGACAAAGCTGTTGTTAGTTGGATTGACACTGCCTGATGGTGGAGAATGACTAAGTATCTAATAAATATCTAGTATGAATAAGTATCTGAGTAAGTAAAAGTAAGTATCTGATGACGCATAACTCAGGCTTGTCTTGGATTAAAACCTCATAAAACTAGTCTTTCCGGGGAGAGGGACACATGTTTGCAAAAGATTCATGCTCAGTCTTTATTTATTTGCCTCTCTTTAACATGTAGGAGAGAAAAACCAATATAAAACTTCAATCCTTCACTATTTTTCTTGAACGATATATACGAGGTCACCGCTGGACTTTCTTCTTTTCTCTTTCTTCGTCTTGATGGACCACTTTTATCCTAACTCCACACATTAATAGGCGGTGCATTCAGCTGCCTTCCCCTGGGTTGTGTCGAAGCCCCGGTAATATTCCTGGGGCCTCGGTTGTGCCCTTCCCCCGCTGCTGCCCCGCCGTCAGCAGGGTGGAGGTGCTCGTAGGTGGTGCCCCCAGTGTGGTAGTGCCCCCTGATCCCAGCATACGGGGGGCGGGGTGGCCGTGTTGGCTGCATGTTGATGGATAGCGGGCGTCGCAGGGCTTTAGGGAAACTGTGCCAGGAATGTTTCGTTTCGTATTGACTTACCAATGTTGACTCTTGTTTGAGGATGAAAGGAGTGTAAGGAGAGAAAAAGAGAGAGAGAGAGAGAGAGAGAGAGAGAGAGAGAGAGAGAGAGAGAGAGAGAGAGAGAGAGAGAGAGAGAGAGAGAGAGAGAGAGAATAAAAAAAATCCATAAAAGCAAGTAAAAGAATAAATAAAATCCAAGTAAAGAATGTGCCACTTTTAAGTGTAAGAATAGCCAACGTAGAAAACGGAACGTAGTTAGTGGAACGTAGCCAACACCTGAAAAAATGCATTACTCATACGCTGACCAGACATGCTGCGGCCATCACAGCATGCCTGGGGGGCCTCTGCGGGTGGCGGTGGTGGTGGTTGACCTTGAGCCTCATGCGCATTAACAAAGTGCTGGAGCTTTAATTAACAACTCGTCAACTTGCTAACACACCCTTGTCTCGCCTCGCTGCTCTATGGAAATTTGTATTCTAATCTGTTTTATCCCTTCAGTTGTTTGTATTTTGAGTAACTTGATACCTTGATCATATCCTGAACATTATTTTATAGTATTGCTGTGAATTTATTTTTCTTTTAACTCGTGTATGTATTTTTTATATCCAATTTGAGTTGCTGTGTGTGTTGCTGACAGGTGTGAAGCATGTGTATGATTTCCCTTACATGAAATCGTCTGCTGCCAGATTGAAATATATTTGATCCATAAAATCATCATCAGAAAGCGTGTGAGTCTTACTTGAATAGATGCGTTAATTAATCCCCGATGCTCGTATTCAAATAGCTGAAATATTGATGAGGATTAACTTACGGGCGGAAGGTATCGGAATCAATAGAAGGGTTTGAGCTCCTGATGGATGGATTATGGATTTATTATACACAACCATGTCTGCACTAAGCTGGAATGATGCCTTTTTGTTGCATTCATCCTCCCTATTGTTATATTAATACATGGAATGGCATTTTTTTTACATCATTTTCAGATTCTAACACTTCTATTGATCAGTCGTCTTAAAATATGGAAGGACAGTCGCTGGAATGATGCCTTTCTGTTGCATTTCATCTATCCTTCCTATTGCCGTATTAATAATAAATACATGGAATGGCATTTTTGACATAATTTTCAGATTCCAACACTTCAATCGATCAGTCGTCTCAAAATATGGAAGGACAGTCGCTGGAATTATGTCTCTCTGTTGCATTTATCCTTCCTTTTGCTGCAATAATAATATATGAAATACGGTTTTTTTTATACTTTTAAACCCAGATACCACCCAGATTGACCAGTCGTCTCAAAATGGGGATTCACAGTTGCAGTTTCCTCTCACGAAATAGCCAGTAAATCGTTCTCGCCGCCCTGTTGCTGCCTGATAGACCAGCTTGCCGTACTCTGAATCCGCCGTGTCCTCGCACTCTCAGCCTTCAGCGGGTCAGGCAGCGAGAATTCCTGCTGTGTTTGTTCCTGGACGAGCCTTGAATATTGAGTGTTGAGATTTAGAGGGAGCCTTGTTTTAGCCGGGACCGAGGGGCGTGTGGGTGGGTGTTGGATGATGTGCAGGAATGTCTGTGAACGAGGGTGCGAGGGTGCTGGTCATGTTAGATTGATGGACAGACTAAGGAGGTGAATCTTGAGTGACTACTTGAATAAATACATTTGATATACTTCACTAGAATGTTTTTGACTAGGGATTTAGTCATGTTTAATTGATGGACAGACTAATAAGGTGAATCTTGAGTGACCACTTGAATAAATACATTTGATATACTACACTGGTATAATTTTGGATAGGGATTTATAATGATAGAGGGATAGATTTGCATGTTGAGACTGGTGACGCGAATGTAGGAAAAGAATCGGATAGGATAAGTAAGGAATACATTTTTGGATAAGGATTTAGAATGATAAAGGGATAGATTAGCATGTTAAGGCTGGTGACGCGAATGAAGGGAAAAAAATGGATAGGATAAGTAAGGAATAAGTTTTTGAATAGGGATTTAGAATGATAAAGGGATAGATTAGCATGTTAAGGCTGGTGACGTGAATGAAGGGAAAAAAATGGATAGGATAAGTAAGGAATAAGGAATAAATAAGGAACAAGGATAAGTTATTAGTTATAGTTAGTTATTAGTTAGTTAGTTTTGTTACTTAGTTATTATTAGCTAGTTATTTATAGTTATTAGTTATTAATAGTTATATTAGTAAGTAAGGAAAATTATTAGTTATAAAAAAGTCTCTTGATCGCCTTTTCGGCTTAAACTTTCTCATGCAAAATGATGACGCGTTGGTAAAAGTATTTTATTCCGACTTTTCTCTCGTTTTTTTCTCGACTATTTCCTTTTTTCCCTCCAAATATGTTCCTTTTTACAGCCACATAAGGTACTTCCTGTGTAGTCACCCTCCCGCCCACCGGCCGCCACCTGAAAAATTGTGTTACTTGAAAAGGAAACACGGAGGAAAGTTTTCTCTGAGCTAAAAGGTTTTGGCGAGTGAATTTAGCAGATGAATTCCTGGTGTGTTTACTTTTGTGAGTTGCTCTCTTGCTCTCTCTCTCTCTCTCTCTCTCTCTCTCTCTCTCTCTCTCTCTCTCTCTCTCTCTCTCTCTCTCTCTCTCTCTCTCTCTCTCTCTCTC
>JACEEZ010021834.1:179066-181566 GCA_016584305.1 Chionoecetes opilio | reverse complement strand
GAAAGTTTAGATTGTAGACTGGAGAGTTGTGATGCGAAGGAGGCTGGACGTGAGGCGTGACTGGTGTTGTGTGTGTGTGTGTGTGTGTGTGTGTGTATGTGTGTGTTGTGTGTGTGTGTGTGTGTGTTGTGTGCCAAAGGGATGGACGTTCTGAATATGAAAGCCCAGAATGATCACAGCCCAGTAGTTAGCCAGACTTAGAGTAATTACAGACTGCAAGTTTTGAATGGGACGACACGTGATGCTGAGTTGGGTCTTCCTTCACGTGTCTCGGGGAGTTGAGTTATCCGGCCTCAGAACACTCGCCAAAATGATGCCACCTCAACCTCCCTTTCATGCCCTTTGCCCCCTTACCCCTTATACCACCCCTTACCTTCCTGGAATACTTTACCTCGGCACGTGTTAAAATCTTCCTGGGTTAATAGGCATCAGAGGGTTAGGTTTAATGATTTACGAGGCACCTAGAGTCGTAAAAAACGTTGCTTGTAAACGTTTCGACTAGCAAACCTCGGCAGCTTGGCAGACTGTCAGAAGTGTCCCCTGAAAATTAGGGTGGGTGATGTATGAATTCCGCTGCGCACGTGGTTGAGTGAGGGAGGGAAGGAGGAGAGAGATAGAGAGAGAGAGAGTTGGAGGGGCGTGAGAGGGGAGAGGGAGACGGGGAGAGAGGAAGGAGAGTTGGAGGGGGGTGAGAGGGGAGAGAGAGAAGAGGGGAGAGACAAGAGACAGTACCGCGATAACTTCAGCCAACACCATCCATCCATCACTCGTAAAATCTCACCGACGGCGACTTTTCTTTACTTATCCGACTCGTCTTTTATCTCTTTAGCTCACACAATACGTCCATTAAAACTCACTTCTTCAGCCTCAGCTTCTATAGGGACAAATAGGCACTCAAGTCCTCATCAAAAATCTTCCTCTTCCATAAATCTTACCTTTACCACAATCTTAGGATACTCCGCCCTTCACGACCCACAGAGATCCTACGATACCGCCCTTCACGATCCTTCACACCTGCCTCACCACACACCACACACACACACACAACACACACACACACACACACACACACACACACACACACACACACACATATATTACGACCCATGCCACGCCCCTGGAACTCCACGTGTGATATACCTTAGACCTCCTTTACGACCGCTCTCGCCCTTGTCGTGCCCTCCTCCTCCTCCTCCTCCTCCTCCTCCTCCTCCTCCTCCTCCTCCTCCTCCTCCTCCCTCTAAGTCAATGCTTCCTGCTGTGCCGACACTGACTCCTACTCGTCCCGCCTTCTCTCAGCCCAAAGTAATGCATACAAACGGGCTTTAACTGTCTCTAGATTAACCTTTTTATTGAGTCTTCCTGGTATTTTTAAGGCTTTCTGAGATTTTTTAAAGTTCCTTCTACATGAACTTGTTGGACTTGCTGTTGCTAAGCTATGAAGAAATTTGGTTATGACTTATTTTATGGATGTTTATGTGAATTTTCAAGGTCATAATGTCATGTTTTGTCGAATTTACGTTTTTAAAGTTTCGTGTACGCATTGGCAGTGAAGTTTTATGTGTATTTCGGTAAATGGTGAAGTTTTCGTTCATTCCAGCACAGTGATGTATCGCCTGCCACGAAGCGTCTGGCACTACGTTGTTTTTTTACGGTAAAATTGGCTGATAATATCGTAATGATCGTAAATGACGCCTATTTGTGGCAGACTCGAGCCAATCTTGAAAAATGTTGCCGAAGAAGAGTCGGACGGAACCTACGCCACTCAACGAGGCTTCCTGCGCCATTAAGTAAGATGGGAGCCTAGAAATGACATCTTTGCTCCCCCTACCAGACGCCCCCCCTATTTTATCCCCCTATTTTACTTCCCTTCCCCTGAATTTTGCCCACAATTAATTTCGGTTGACGAGCAAAGAAGTGAAGTGAGGAATACGAGTTTCGATCCGTGTGTGTGTGTGTGTGTATGTGTGTGTGTGTGTGTGTGTGTGTGTGTGTGTGTGTGTGTGTGTGTGTGTGTGTGTGTGTGTGTGTGTGTGTGTGTGTGTGTGTGTGTGTGTGTGTGTGTGTGTGTGTGTGGAGGGGGAGGAATGGGATCTTAGTCTTGAGAAATATACAGTTTGTTTCTGGTTGTAAGTTTGTTCATATTCTACAACTTCCGGGCGACTTAAGTAGACGGAAGAAGAGGAGGAGGAGGAGGAGGAGGAGGAGGAGGAGGAGGAGGAGGAGGAGGAGGAGGAGGAGGAGGTTGGCAAACTTGTAGCCACGGGTTGTGTAATAAAGGGGGGGTGATGCTCCCTCATATTGTGTGGTAGTTAATTTGAGACATGAAGTTTTTATGAAGATTAATTAGTGGTGATACTTTTCATGCTGGTGAGAATTTTTATGAAACGAAATTCACGTATGATGTAAGTAGGCCATTGTGCCTTGTAATGAACTTGGTAATTTGCATATGATGAAAGTGTATACATTAAGTAACTGAAATGCTTTACTTAATGAGGAG
>JACEEZ010021834.1:102500-162864 GCA_016584305.1 Chionoecetes opilio | reverse complement strand
GATTCAGATTGAGAGAGAGAGAGAGAGAGGAGAGAAGAGAGAGAGAGAGAGAGAGAGGAGATTTACACATTTTATGGAGGAAAATAGTTACCGATCTTAACTTTCACTTTTGTTATTATTGAATTAGAAATAATAAGACTTGGTGGTGATAAGGAGGGTAAGGAGGAGGAAGGAAGGAAGAGAAGGAGGAGTGAAGGAAGGAAGAGAAGGAGGAGTGAAGGAAGGAAGAGAAGGAGGAACGGAGGGTAGGAGAGATGATGGGAGGAGTGATAGGGAGACCAGATGGAGTAATGAGAAGGGAGAGTGGTGTAGGGAGGGATAATGGAAGGAAGGAAGGGAAAGAAGGAGGGTGAAAGTGTGTGAAGGAAATCACGATATGGATGAACCAGTGAAGGAAGTAATGAAGGAATAGGGGAATTAAATAATGAAGGAACCGGGGAAGGAAGATAGGAAGGAATAAGGAAAAGAGGCAGTGAAGGAGGTAGTCAAGAAACTGATGAAGGAAGGATGACAGAAAATAATGAAGGAAGGAAGACAGAAAGTAATGAAAGCAGTAATGGACACAGTGAAGGAAGTAGATTAAATTTTAAGCGGATAATTATTACTCATGGGCTTCGTTTTTTAATGATTAGTCTTAAGTCGCCCTACAAAAGTGTCACTTTCACTACAGTATAATTATTATGTAGTATGTAATTAATGATAGGTAAGCCATGTGTTGTTTCCCTTACACACTAATAACCTCTGTCACGTCTTTGCAGTATGTAGTTATTGATGCAAATAATATATCTTGTTATTTTCTTTTTTGTGTGTGTGAGTGTGTGTGTGTGCGTGCGTGCGTGCGTGCGTGCGTGCGTGCGTGCGTGCATGCGTGCGTGCGTGCGTGCGTGCGCGTGCGTGCGTGTGCGTGTGTGTGTGTGTGTGTGTGTGTGTGTGTGTTGGGACCACACACACAGTATAATCTCATACAGTGGGAGAGGAATTTTTGTAATGATGTATTGATATAGAGTGTATGCATCTATTGTTCATAATTCGTATACAATAATGAATTCTTATTGATTACATGGTCAGTAAGATGTATTGGTCTATTTATACATCTATCATCGTATTTATGCTTATTTCTCAACATGCCTACGTATATATTTTTTATTTTCTTTGATATATTTTTTTTATTTCTATTCATATACCATTTTTTTACTTCTTGTTTTCCATCACGAGTCTCATCTCTCATCAATTTTACGGTAAACAAAGAGAGCCGTCAAGGAAACAGACACGTGTATTCAACATTGTGAGTCTGCAGTGAGGCCATAAATACGTCAGTGGTGCGGCGGCGTAGTGAGGGGGGGCATAGGAGGAGGGGGGGCGTTTGTGTGTGTGTGTGGGGGGGGGGGGGGGGGCGAGCATCCACAGCACTCCTCAGCCGACCGGTCATGTGTGGATAATAATGCACGTCATCACCAATATATCAACCTTCAACATACCAAGTTTAGTCTTACCTCAATGGGCGATGGAGGTGGTGGTGGTGGTGAGGAGGGAGGAGGGTTAGGGGGGTTCGAGTAGTGGTGGTGGTGGTGGTGTTGAAATGGTGGTGGTGGTGTTTTCAGTAGTGGTGGTGATGGTGGTGGTTATGAGGGGGGTATTTCCTGTAGTGGTGGTGATGATGTTGGTGATGATGGGGGTGGGGTGTTTCTAGTAGCGGTAGTGGTGGTGGTGGTGGTAGTTGTAGGTTCTATAGTTATGTGAAAGTTAGATGATGGTATAGTGGATGGAAGCTATTGAAGAAGGAAGATACGATTGATATAAGAATGAGTAAGTTATGATAATGAATGGGAAAATAGTGGTTGCTGTGGGAGGAAGAAGAGAAAAAAGGAGAAAGAGAAGTAGATAAAGAAGAGCTAGTTGATAGAAAGATGATAGGTGATGGACAAATAGTGGTTACTCTGCTGTAAGAGGAAGCAGAGACAAAACAGGTGGAGGAGAAGGGGATAAAGAAGAGCAGTCGTACTAG
Organism: Chionoecetes opilio; assembly: GCA_016584305.1. NCBI lineage: Eukaryota > Metazoa > Arthropoda > Malacostraca > Decapoda > Majidae > Chionoecetes > Chionoecetes opilio. The sequence continues at coordinate 160,859 of JACEEZ010021834.1, read as the reverse complement.
CAGTGGAAGGAAAAAGAAATATGACGAAGATCAACAAAAATAAAGGAGGAAAAAGGAAGAATTAAGCTTGTCGGCTCCTCTTTGCCTTCTCGCAGCCGCACAACTCTAAACAAGGAACCCGTCAGGCAGGATAGTAACTCAAGTTGTTTTTTTCATAGCATGACCCCAACTTAACAGGCTTCCAAGACACCTCCCAGCTTCCTTATCTCTCTCTCTCTCTCTCTCTCTCTCTCTCTCTCTCTCTCTCTATCTATCCTCTCTCCTCTCCTCTCTCTCTCTCTCTCTCTCTCTCTCTCTCTCTCTTCTCTCTCTCTGTCTCTCTCTGTCTTCTCTCCTGTCTCTCTATCTGTCTCTCCTCTCTCTCTCTCTCTCTCTCTTCTCTCTCTCTCTCTCTCTCTCTCTCTCTCTCTCTCTCTCCTCTTCTCTCTCTCTCTCTCTCTCTCTCTCTCTCTCTCCCTCTCCATCCCTCTCCCTTTCCATCCTTCTCCCTATCCCTCCCTCTCCCTCTCCATCCCTCTCCCTTCCCATCCTTCCTATTCCTTATTCCACACCATACCCACTTTACCTCTCCACCACCTCTTCCACAATTCTTATATATCCCCTTATATTATTCCTAGCATCTATTTGCCCCTCACTTCTTCACTGATTCCTCCTCTCCCTTAGTGTGTCCCAGAGGAGAGGGGAAAAAGAGAACAGCAAATTAAGTAAGGAAGCGAGAACTACAAGACATCAGAGAGTTTTATTATTTATTTGAGAGAAAGATGGAAAAAAAATGTATGTGTGGTATCAAGCAGAGAAAGTATGCGAGCAGGACGATGGTAGGAAGAAGTTCGAGAGACGATTCGATTACGTGAGATCAAAGAAGATAGGAAAGGAGAAGATCAAAGAATACGAACTAGATATTTCTCGTATTCTAGCTAGAGAGAGAGGGAAAAATAAGAGTTAGCCAAAGGAAAAGAAAACGGAGAGAGGCTGAGGGAGCTGGCAGAAGAGGAAAATAATGACTGAATATTAGATGCAGGCAGCCAAGCGAGACGCGAACGAAATGCTAAAGAAATGGATGCTATTTTTGAGGAGGAAAAGAATCTCATTAAAAACACGAATAATCACAATTTTCGACTATGTAACTTCAAAAAAAGAGGGGAAAAGTAAGAAAGAGCCGAGAAGAGAGAGAGAGAGAGAGAGAGAGAGAGAGAGAGAAGAGAGAGAGAGGAGAGAGAGGAGAGAGAGAGAGGAGAGAGAGAGAGAGAGAAGAGAGAGAGAGAGGAGAGAGCTAATGTGTTTGTGTTCAAAAATAGAGGAGAATTGAGATAAACAGACGAGTAGAGAGAGAGAGAGAGAGAGAGGGGAGGAGAGAGAGAGAAGAGAGAGAGAGAGAGAGAGAGAGAGAGAGAGAGAGAGAGAGAGAGAGAGAGAGAGAGAGACGCTAATGTGTTTGTGTTCAAAAATAGAGGAGAATTGAGATAAACAGACGAGTAGAGAGAGGAGAGAGAGAGAGAGAGAGAGAGAGAGAGAGAGAGAGAGAGGAGCGGCGGGCCCTGGTGTTGGAAGGGGGCTCGTGGGGGCATCGGAGCGGAAAGTAATTGTTCTTTTGTAGAGGAACGTTTCTCCTGCGGTTGTCGAGAACTTTGGCAATTATTGTGAGGATTTTAAGTCCCCAGCCGACCTTGTCCTCGGCCTGGCGCGCTGTGGGTTTATTAGGACCCATTTTTTTTAGGGAGGGCTCTCACTCTCTCTCTCTCTCTCTCTCTCTCTCTCTCTCTCTCTCTCTCTCTCTCTCTCTCTCTCTCTCTCTCTCTCTCTTTCCCTTATGTTGTCTTCTTTCTCTTATATTATCTTCTATCTCTTATGTTGTTTTCTTTCTTTGATGTTGTCTTTTTTCTATTATGTTGTCTTTCTCTTATGTTGTCTTCTTTCTCTTATGTTGTCTTCTTTCTCTTATGTTGTCTTCTTTCTCTTACATTGTCTTCTATCTCTTATGTTTTTTTTTTCTTTGATGTTGTCTTTTTTCTATTATGTTGTCTATCTCTTATGTTGTCTTCTTTTGTCTGTACTTATTTCCCAGCCAGTTAGAGATACGAGTTTGATGGAGTTTTTGTTCTATTTTATTTCTTGTGTATTTTGTAGTTTACGTTGTGATAGAGTTTTCGTTCTTTAATTTTTTGTTTGTTTTGTCTTTAGGTCATTTTGTAGTTCATGTTTAGAGAAATGTTGGTTTATTTAGGACTTTTCTTATCTCATTATGTCTTGTTTTCTTTGTTTCTTGTTTTTGTTGTCGAGCAAGAAGAAATATTAGTTTGGTATACAGTGGAGTCAGTCATGCCTTTAGGATTTTAAATTACAGACGACGCAAGATACATACAAAAATGAACGTAATCACCGATAGTTTCATAAACTTAATCATATGCAATTTCCAGCAGGTCTCATTAGCAAAGAAAAGAGTCCAACGTAAGTACTGAATCACCTGTATTCATTAACCTCGCAACCTTTACCATTGCACATTTCATTAATTGGTCCCTTTCTTTTGCAGGTACGTACCGTCATCCGTGCAGGCGTGCTGTGAACGTGGCGCAGGTACGTAATGGGAATGCTTTCACGTGCGCAGGTAGTGGTGGTGGTGGTGGCTGGTGGTGATGGTGGTGGTGATGGTGGTGGTCTAGGCAGTATTCTTCCTTAGTATAGCTCGCAAGAGTGATGGATGTTAGATAAGTAAAGGAAAGAGGCCCCGAGGAGGAAAGGAAAGGAATGAGTAACATAAGGAAGAGGAAGGAGGAGAGTATATAGAAGTAAGGGAAGGAGGGAAGGAAAGATATTAGTAGCAAAAGGAAGGGAACGGAGGAGAGAGAGAAGTAAGGGAAGGAGGGAAGGAAAGATATTAGTAACAGAAGGAAGAGAAAGGAGGAGAGTATATAGGTGGCTCGAGGCTGGTGAGAAAGAAGGGAATGGCCGCGTAGGTAAACAGACGATCACTCTTTGTCTTTGTGTTCTCGTTAATGTGTCTGTGGGGGGGGGGGGGGGGGATGGTGGCTTCCGTGTGGGCGAGGCTGAAATAATGGCCAGCCTCACGATGCTATGTTGGTTTTGTTGTAGGACCTCCATTCCCTCCCCCTCTTGCTTGATACAGCCCTAAATGTGAGATATATGGAGTTATAACATACATAGTTGCAATGATCTTAGTAATGTGAGATTAGGATGATGTGACTGTGACTGTTCTTATCAATGCAGGAGAAATAATAACTATGTTGTGAGACGTGTGTATTAATTATTGTGTTATGTATTTTGAGTTGTAACATACGTAGAAGTAATGATTTTAGCAGTATTACTTAAGTGATATATGCCTGACAGACACATTTTAAGACTAGGAAAAATTATGACGTGTGTTGCGAGGTATAAGTGGCTATTCATTATCGTGTCATAACATTAATCTCTAGCAGTTGTGAATATTATGATTATATGATTCCTAAAGAGGCTAACAATCTGGCTCATCATCTGGCGCCGCCCATTATCGGTAAAGGTGGAAATACAGTAATGTTTTTTCGGGTATTTCTCGTTCACCCGATCAATGCTGAGTAATGGCGGCGTAGTTTCCGGTGGGTCCTGAAACACACCCTTCTTGTACCCCCCCCCCCCCAACGCCACCACCTTAATAGACGAGCGACACAATTTTCTAAATGGGTCGCTGACTCGAACCTGGAGTCATTAGGAGGGACCGTCTTCAGGCCATTACACCTTTCACGGCCCTGCAGGAGACACACGAGGCACACACGCCCGCCGCCCGCACACCAGCCTGGGCTTCGTCTTGATTAATAGATAAGCCCGAGGACTCACTCTGCACAAGGCCCGGCCACTTGGCATGCATGTGTTGGGACATTAAGTGTGTGGCGGAGCAGCGAACAGGCCCTTGAGGCTGATTGTGTGAGGGTCTCGGAGGCTGTGTGCGAGACCTCCTGCATGAGGGAATTAAGAGGAGTAGGAACAATAACTTTGACAATTTTCTTTGATTTTACCTTAGATTTAGGAATTTTGGAATATTTGCAAACTTCTTACCCAATTACTTTGCCTATTTTCTTTGATTTTACCTTGGATTTTGGAATTTGGGGATATTCACAAACTTCTTACCTTTTTGAAAACTCTAAGATAGATATTGTTTTGTTTAGGGACCAGCGAGAGGCAGCAAGTAAGGGGGTATGTGTGGTATTGAAAGGGGGGGGGTGGGGGCAGTATTTAAAACTGGCTCAGGTCAAGTCAAGTCAGGCTCGAGTGACCTGCGTGGCACCATCACTCCCACGAGGTCAGGTGGTCGGGCGAGGGCCTGAGGGGGTCAAGGGTCATTAGCCGGGTCAGGCAAGCTGCTCCACCTGTCGGGCTCTTAGGCGACCCGAGATTATAATGTATACACCTGAGACCTCATTAGCGGCCGCCTGACAACACACCTGACACACATTGCTTCCACCTGACACAATGCTCGGCTTTAAAACTAAAAGCCTCGGAAATGCAAGAGAATTCAAGAGGAGTTGCGCTAATGCTGAGTCACGACACACATAAGAATATAAGAAAATAAGAAAGCTACAAGAGGCCGCGAGACTTACACGAGGTAGTTCCTGTTACTTAACACTATATACTTACATCCACTTTTCATCCTTATCCATGAAATTATCTAGCCTCCTTTTAAAGCTCCCACAAGCAAACACCTGTTGGCTATGCAGGTGTGTATATCAGAGGACTCCCGCTTGTTACACACGGTCACACGGGAATTGTAAGAATATAAAGAGACTTCAATGTAGGTGCTAAATTAAGTAATCACGTTTACAAAATATGAGTTCAGCTCGCGTGGGAATATAGTAGCATTTTGTAGCGACTCTCACCCCTAACAGAACAGTTCAACGTCGTGAGGAAAGTCTTAATTACTACGCATTGTGGTGAAGGTGCAGTTTTGAAAGCTTGGGGCCACTGGAACCATTAATTAAATAATATTGTTTTTGGCCTGCGGGTACCGAGTCTTTCTCTCACTGCGTGTTGCCTGACGCTGCAACTTTTCTCCTGAAGGGGGTCGTGACTCGTGGTTAACTAACATTTTATCTTCTACACGACGCTGAATAATTTACGCGAGCCCAGCGCCTGCCCCGGGGACCACGCTCTAAACAGCAAAAGTGTTGTTGTGCTGCTGGCAACAAATAATAAATAGAGTTTTCATAAGGTTTATTATTTTTGTTGCTTTAAGTGAGGCTTTATTTTCAACCCCTTGAGGCCCAGAACGTTATTTCCATCGTAATTTGGCTGTCATTAGACGATTTTAATTAATATAAACTATGTATAGATATGACCTGTTTAGTATCGTTGTCCACTAGCTTAGACGATTGTATATAGCTAAGAAAAGATCTGAGCGTAAAGAGGTTAATTAGCAAAGAACTAATTACAAGTTAGTCATGCTCCCTGATCGCAGGTGATAAATAGCTTGCCTCACCTGAATGCCTGCACACTGCTCACGACCCCTCACACCTGTGCTTCCATTCAACTATGCACCCTTACGCCTCCTACCCCATTACACACCTCCACACCTTCCCTTCTCATGAACACAGGTGAGATTAACCCCTTCACGCCCAGATTTTTCTTTGCTATATAAAATCGTCTATTGTTAGCCATAAAATTACGAAAAGTAGCTTAATATACCAAATTAGTTAGTCGACAAGGATACTAAACAGGTCATATCTATAAAATATTGCTTATATCCACTAAAAATCGTCTCATGGTAGCCAAATTACAATGGAAATTACGTGCTGGGTCTCAAGGGGTTAAGGGGAACAAAGTGTCCTGCACGTTAATTACAGTGAGGAAGGGATAGGTGTGGTAAGAGGTGTCGCTCAGACCTATCCTTGTATAAAAACGTATGGAAAAAAATGATAGACACTTGATACTTTTGTTAATTACTGTTTAGAGTAAATTTCTGGTCCGAGTGATTTGGTATATTATGTAATTTATTTTTATGCATTTATGTGGACAATGAAATATCTATATATTTATCTATCTATCTATCTATACATTATGTTCTGCTCTCGACCTATTAATTTGTCCTTTAAATAAAACACCCAGCGCCCTCGGCATCTGCCTGTACCTTTTACACCTTTGGGATAATTAATATACTCACCTGCCTAACGCTGAGAAATTTTCACGTCTCTTTTCGACCATAAAATACCGTAATATTTTTCAGATTATTTTTTTGTAATTCACGTCATTAGTTTCATTAAGGGGATTAATCTGGCCTCCACCATTATGATGAAAATTATTCCCTCAAATCGCATGGCAAGCAAAAAATAAAAACTCATTAAATATTTATGGCGATAATGTTTTAATTTTGAGCCGCAACCGATAATGTGTTGGACCTTATAGCGTGCATGACGAGTGTGATGGAGAGAAGAGAGAGAGAGAGAGAGAAGAGAGAGAGAGAGAGAGAGAGAATAAGAGAGAGAGAGAGAGAGAGAGGAGAGAGAGAGAAGAGAGAGAGATGGAGAGACAGCAGTAAAGGAGGATGGGGGGAAGGAGTGGAAGAGAGAGAGAGAGAGAGAGAGAGAGAGGAGAGAGAGGAGAGAGAGAGAGAGAGAGAGAGAGAGAGAGGAGAGAGAGAGAGAGAGAGAGGAGGAGAGAGGAGAGAGAGAGAGAGAGAGAGAGAGAGAAGAGATGGAAGACAGCGGAGAGAAACAGCAGTAAAGGAGGATGCGGCAGGGAAGGAGTGGAGAGAGAGAGAGAAGAGAGAGAGAGAGAGAGAGAGAGAGAGAGAGAGAGAGAGAGAGAGAGAGAGAGAGAGAGAGAGAGAGAGAGAGAGAGAGAGAGAGATTAAAAAGAAGCGCGGAACAGGGATTTCAGGAGGTATAAAAAAGGAGGTAGAGAGGAAGGGGGACAGAATACTATGCAAGGCTGCCACATGCGCGTGTCTTGCATGGGGAAAAAATGTTTGGCGTTAAAACCTTTCACTGTAAATTGCGTTGTGGTGGCGTGCTGTTGAAGGCTGATGAGGACAAACAGGTACTACATGTGCGTAAATAAATAAAAGAAAAAAAATCCCTAGTCATGAAAAAAATGTATATAATTGCATAAAATACTCGTAAATATCCTTTTGTTACCTCTATATTCATTTGATTTAAATGTTTTGTGATGGAAATACCAAAAGACATGGCTGACAAAAAAAAAAAAAAAAAAAAAAAAAAAAAAAAAAAAAAAAAAGACGTGCAATCTTCACTTTATATTTTACATTATCTGATACGAAATAATCTTTAATCCCTTGAGGCCCAGAACATAATTTCCATTGTAATTTGAGTACCGTTTAGACTATTTTAATTCAGGTTAGCAATATTCTATGGATATGACCTGTTTAATACCCCTGTCCACTAGCTAATTTGGTACATTTAGTTACTTTTTCGTAATTTTATGTCTAACAACAGACGAGTTCATATATCAAAGGTAAGATCTGGGTCTCAAGGGGTTAAATTCCATAAAACCAGTTCACTCTCACATATACTTATCTACCTATCTCACCTATCTATCTACTATCTACCTATCTCACTACTCCACATCTATATAGTCTATTCATGGTCCTCTCTCACAGCATGGTTTCACACCTGCCTTTCTTCCCAATTACCTCATTATATACCTTGTGGACAGGTATTTACGTGTACTTTGGTCCACAGAAAATAAGAAAGGAAGAGGCCTAGTGTATGTGTGTGTGTGTGTGTGTGTGTGTGTGTGTGTGTGTGTTGTGTGTATGTGTATGTGTGTTGTGTGTGTGTGTGTTTGTGTGTGTGTGTGTTGTGTATGTGTATGGAAGGATTAAACTCCAATATTTGAGTTAATTGAAGCGGTAGCCAGGTATGGGGTGGAGAGAGAGAGAGAGAGAGAGAGAGAGAGAGAGAGAGAGAGAGAGAGAGAGAGAGAGAGAGAGAGAGAGAGAGAGAGAGAGAGAAGAGAGAGAGAGAGAGAGAGAGGTGCACTGTTCTGTGGTGTTGGTGGAATTTAGTTGATCCGTCTTTATGGGTGTTCTGTGAAGGGGCGACAAGGGAAGGTTTGCGAGGAAGGACTTACAGAAAGGGAGGTTGTGTCAAAAGCATCTCTGTAACTTAGAATGACTCCAAACAAGAAAATGGTGACGGATAAGTAGTAAAGATAAGTATAAGAAGTTAAATATAAGTAGTAAGATCAGTAGTAAAGTATAGACGCTTGGAATAGACCAGAGGAAGAGGTGCTAGCGGGAAGATGTGTGCTTCTATTTAAAGGTCATCTATAGCTACATAAAGACAAAGATACAGGACTACGCGGTTATAGCTCAGGCCCTTTATGCTGCAAATAGGTAGATACAGCTAGGTAAACACACACACACACACACACACACACACACACACACACACACACACACACACACACACACACACACACACACACACACACACACACACACACACACACACAGACACACACACACACACACACACACACACACACACACACACACTCACAGACACACACACACACACACACACACACACACACACACCTCTTTAAGCCACATATTTTTGTATTCTTTTTTATGTACTTGCGTGTGTGGCAGCAATTGTGGAATCGTCGACTCGTTCTTGCCTCCCTCACCGCAGGACTTGAGGTAATGGCCGTTTACTGACGTCTTTTGGTCGGGAATAAAAACTAAGCCCAGTGTCTCATTTAGGGCGGCTTGGCAGGACGCTTGAGGAGGGCGAACAGCTGGTGGTTTAACTTAACGCAACTCTGTTTTTACGAGCCGTTCAACAGGAGGCCATAACCGCCACACCACCGTTAATCTTCTTAATTAATAGCTCTGTTACCACACGTTCCTTAGCTCAACGCCGCGGGCAGGTAAACAGATGTACATTGTCATTCTTTCGCGTTTCATTATGTTCTTCTTTCCCACTTGAGCTTCAGTTTGTTGCTCTTCCTTTGTCTCTCCCTTGTTCACATTGCGGTTTTATTTTCATTATTTCTCCTTTGTAAGTTTGTTCTCACCCTCTTGTTCTTCCTTCAGGCTTTCTTCTCTCCTTCTACGTGTCTCGTCTCTTTGCATATTCCTTTCTTTCTTCCTTTCTTCCTTTCTTCCTTCTTTCTTTTCTTTCTTTCTCCTTTCCTTTGTTTCTTCCTTCCCTCTTTCCTTTCTTTTTTCCTTCCTTCCTTCCTTTCTTTCCTTCCTTCCTTCCTTCCTTCCTTCCTTCCTTCCTTCCTTCCTTCCTTCCTTCCTTCCTTCCCTCTTTCCTTTCTTTCTTCCTTCCATCCTTCATCCTTCCTTCCTTTCTTCCTCCCTTCCTTCCCTCCATCACTTGTTTCCACCAGCGACTTCCTTCTTCTTCTTCCTCCTCCTCCTCCTCCTCCTTTGACGGATTCCTGCTCCCTTCCTCGCGTCAGAACGATCAGCCGCCCGGAAAATATCGTCTGTTTGGCCTGCGTGTATAATTTCCTGGGTAGCACGAAATTAATGAGGAAATAAGATTGTGGTGAAGGTAGGTGATTTAAAGAAGGAAGGAACAATTATGCGTGGTGGTTGTGGTGATGATGGTGGTGGGTGTTGTTATGGTGGAGGCAGGTGATGGTGGTGGTAGTGAGTGGGGCTATAATAGAAACAGGTGGTGGTGGTGGTGATGATAGGTAGTGGATATGGTGATGGTGGTAGTGACTAGGGTTATAGAAGAAACATACGGTGGTGTATGGTGGTGGATGTCGTTGTAGCTGTGGTTGGGGAATATTTACTCCTGGTGTTGAAGTGTTCGTCTCTGTTCCCTCCGAGGCTGCCGAGAAAGTGCAGCGCGGTAGTAACCAAGGATAATATACTATAACCAATAATAATAATAATAATAATATAATATATATATATATATATATATTATATATATATATATATATATATATATATATATATATATATATATATATATATATATATATATATATATATATATATATATATATATATATGTACTTTATAATATCCTTGGTAGCAACTGACACTCTACTGACGGGGACGACCTTCATATTTGTCGACACCTAAGTATAACTATATTTGTGAGGGCAGCGTCACCCCTTCGGCATTGCAGGAGGAAAATCTGGGTCCCTACACGCGATCCCCGCCACGCAATATCTCTGGTCATCCGATAATGAAAATCAAGATAAGAACAGTGAGCCTATAATTTTAAAAGCCCAGTCGAGTAAAGGCTGGAAGGAAGATAATGGGAGAAGAAAAGTTGAAGATATGTGAAAAAAGTGAACAAGTGTGGACGTAAAAGTTGTAGATATGTGAAAAAAGTGCAAAAAGTGAAAACAAAGTTTTAGATATGTGAAAAAAGTAAAAAATTGTGGTCGTAAAAGGTCAAAATAATTACCATTAGAATCACTGGCGTGCTATTTGTTATTTTCTCGTTGGGTTTGCTAATGGCCCCATCTTCCCCTCTCCCTGTGTACGTTAACGCAGCGGGATCCCTATGGACTGCGTGCCTGAGCGGAAACCTGAGGTCCATAATGACGGTGCGGGGGAGAACATGCGATCCAGAGTCAGGCACCGTTGGATCTGGAGGCATTTGAAGGTAGAGAACAATGACAACAAGATCTAGGTCTGTTTTGGAGAGTTGAACATCATTTTTTTACATCATAAAGGACTGGCCAGGGGCAAAAAAAAAAAAAAAAAAAAAATCCCCCGCTTAGTTGACAGTCCTGAAGACTGCATATGACATAGTGACTAAGACTATGCATTTAAGAGCTAACTTGATCGCAGTTATTGCCAATGTACTTACTTTGCATTTATTTACGTTAAACTTACTTGAAGGAGATGAGCAGGAGCTGTCTTGGGTAGGCTAACTGATCTTTCGCAGTTACTTATGTTCTTATGATAATGGGCAATGTTGGTCACTCTTACTCCTTTATAGCTCAGTCACATCCATGCTGTCTTGTAATTCTTTTCTTTCGATATGTACATGCAGTGATATAGTTATTGTGCTTTTCAGAGGACTTGCGTGTCCTTGGTTTGAATGCTGCGTTGTGGTAGACTTAAGAAGGTTTTTATGTGCATTTTTAATACCACTTCCATAAATGTCCCGGCTACTCAAAACTGCTGGAGTAAACCCGTTTTTAGAGGACTGGCAATATTTTCACTGAGGCGTTTTAGACGTCGGAGGAAAGTTTTGAGATTTTGTGAAGAAGTTACAAAGAGACACTGATTGTGGCGGTTGTCCTGTCCTGTCTCCCTCCCTCCCTGGCTTTATCCGCCCCTTTATCCTCCTTTCTGTTCGTATCTCTCCTACTGATCCTCCTCTTCCTTCCTCAAACTACTTACTACTACTACTACTACTACTACTACTACTACTACTACTACTACTACTACTACTACTACTACTACTACTACTACTACTACTACTACTACTACTGTTGCTGCTGCTATTAATGATGATATTGGTTAAAATAATAATATGAAATGATAATGGTAAATAATGACTGTCATTTCTCTTCCTCTTACTTCTATACTTTTCTTCCTGTTTGTTCTTTTGGTTTCTTCCGTGCGTCTCCTGCGTCTGCTTTTGTGGTCCTTCCTGCATCTCCTCCGCAATCTTTCCCTGCGTAAAACCTACCTGTTTACCTGTGACGATATTAGGTTACTGTCCACATTATTTTCTTATCAACTACTTATGAATATCATTGTACTTATCTTCTCTGTCTATTTTCCTTGGTGACTCTGTAATCGCTTCCGTCTCATCACACACTCGTCCTTTTTCTCGTTAAGACGGTAACAGTATTGGAATTATACCAACAAGGTTCAACTTGAACATTTGCAACATTTGTTTCATCTCCTCTTTCGTTTCTCCCTCCTCCTTCCTCCTCCACATTTTCCTTTCTTTTTCCGCCGATACGAAATCCAATAGAGACACTTCCAACACTCGTCCCTGAGAGCCAGCCGCGGCTTGCCTTGCGTCATCAGGCCGCAGCTGGGCTAAAAAAAAATCTACCCTGTGTACCCGCTTTAACTTTGATGTTCTTAAGCTTTCTGCAGCAATACACATGCGGTGACTGTCCACGAGTTAATAAATCCCATCTCATCAACCTTTTTTTTTCTTTCTCTCTCTCTCTTCTCTCTCTCTCTCTCTCTCTCCTCTCTCTCTCTCTCTCTCTCTCTCTCTCTCTCTCTCTCTCTCTCTCTCTCTCTCTCTCTCTCTCTCTCTCTCTCTCTCTCTCTCTCTCTCTCTCTCTCTCTCTCTCTCTCTTTCTTTCTCTCTTTTGAACCGCGTAATTAATTCAAGCTATAGTATATTTATCACCATGGACTCTGACGAAGACTTTTATTGCCCAGATTAAGTCAGCCTTTTCGCCAGACAGTAATTCACTGAGCTCCTGCAAGGTATCCGAAATGGAAAGAGTGCGAGAGAGAGAGAGAGAGAGAGAGAGAGAGAGAGAGAGAGAGAGAGAGAGAGAGAGAGAGAGAGAGAGAGAGAGAGTATTCCCTCACAACTTAGAATGCTGACATGGAAGGAAGCACTGCCAAAATATGGAAGCACACTGTTGTTGTTATTGTTGTTACTGGTCATACGAATCACAGATAAAAGAAAAAAATTGCAAGGACGCCTTTTTTTCTTTCATGACCTCGGAAAATAAGTATGTCCTATGATATCAGTCTAATATTAAAAAAAAAAAAAAATATATTAGCCTCCCATATACTAGAGCTATTAACTTGTAAATTCACGTTTCTCGAGTCATTTATCAGTTTCGAGACCCGGCAATAATAGTCTCCCTTAGGGTCTTCAGGGATCTTAGGACATCTCGAGGGGCACGACGGAGCACCCTCAGGATATCTTATAAGTCCTCAAGACCATCCTTCAGTAGGCGGCGAAGGGCTGCTGTCAGGGGCTTCAGGGGTCCTCAGGGTCGCATGTGTCCCCTGAAGCCCTTCTGAAGGGTACTTAGAAACCCTGGACGACCCTCTCTTGATCAGACAGGTGACACTGGTGATAAAAAAGAGGTAATTCATCTGCCTCGCCCTTACTCCTTCATTCTTTTAAGCGTCTGCCTCTTCACTCCCTCTTTATTTTTTCCTATCTTCTGCTACTAAGCTATTTTCTGCCTCACGTTATATATATATGTACGGATCTATTTTCACATTGTTCCCCTGTGTGTGTGTGTGTGTGTGTGTGTGTGTGTGTGTGTGTGTGTGTGTGTGTGTGTGTGTGGTGTATGTGTGTGTGCGTGTGTGTATTCATCTAGTTGTATTCATCTAGTTGTATTTTACAGGGCCAGAGCGACGCTCGTATGGCCCCGTCTCCATATCAACATTTTTATCATTCATCCTTAGTGCTTAGTTTTGGCCGAAGCCAGCCCCCGGAGAGCAGGTCACAAACCCCGGCTAACACCCGGTACCCATTCACTGCTGGGTGGACAGGGGCTCGGGTTTTAAGGAAACAGCCCATATGTTTCCGCTCCGCCCGGGGAACCCGGGACTTCTCGTTTGTGAACCGAGCGTGCTACCCCTACACTACGGAGTACCCTTGTTTGTGTGTGTGTGTGTGTGTGTGTGTGTGTGTGTGTGTGTGTGTGTGTGTGTGTGTGTGTGTGTGTGTGTGTCATCAGTCTTCTCATTTTCCGTCGCCTCTCGCGGGAACAAGATTTATGCGTGGCGGCGTATAGGCTTACATTCCTAGCATCTCCCCCCAACAGAACGAAGAATATTGCGTTTCTCCTTCCGTCTTATCTTGCGGTCGAGTCAAACTATTGATGCTGCCTCGCTGTCTCAGGACCAAAAAAAAAGTATAAATATGTATGAAAGGCAAGTACGACGTGATTCGTCTTATACTGTACGTGTGTATGTGTGTTTATCTGCCTTCATACATCATCCATCAGTCACCCTGCATGTGTATTTATCTCCAGCCTAATCTATCCACTTCCTCACTTTGACACGTATCTCTGCTTCCCTCCCTTCCTTTCCTTGCCTTTCATCCATCCATCTATTCACACAGAGCCACGCATCCTCAAGTATCCTTATCGGTGTAGCCAAAACCCGCAGGAGAGGAAGGGAGCATTGATATTCCTCATGCCCTTCATCATCTGTGAAATATTCGGAGGCATAGCGTGCATAGCGAACCCGAGGGAGGCTGGTATTGAAGGCAGGGGCGGGAGGGGGGGGGGGAAGGGAGGAAAGATGGGGTAGGGAGGGGAGGGGTGGCATCCTACAAGGGAGATTTTTGTCACCCTTATGGATTTTGGGTCTTGAGTGAAAAGTTGCGTGTGTTCTGTAGCCACGTGTGTTTTGTAGCCTTATTTATTATTAAGATATATTTGTTGTATTTGGTAGGTATCTTTGTTTATTCTCAATGTTTATCTTTTGTATTTTCTCTGTTTTTAGTTTTTACTTAATTGGAATGAGTCAAGCTCTTTGTGTCCCGTCTCATACTACTATTTTGTGATTTCTGTCTTTTAGAAGTGTGTGTGTGTGTGTGTGTGTGTGTGTGTGTGTGTGGTGTGTGTCTTAATTGTCATATCCTTGTCAGTATGTTGATGGCATGTACACGGTGGCGTCGCGTGCCTGGGTTGTTAATAAGACAGCATTACTTGACTCATACTGTCCACGTGAGATGCTTGCTTAAGGCGTATTGTTATCCCTTATGGTGATCCTCAAGAGCACAGGTTCCCCTCACTACTCTCACCCTCATACAGTGTTCGTAACTAACTCTCTAAGAATCCTTATATTTCCTTATCACTCTCGCACCTATACTGTTTTTTTACGAGGCGAAAAGTCCTGACCCCTTGCTGCTTACCTACTGATATTTGATGCCAGGAAAAAAGAATACTACGGTTCTTCTAAATTTCAGTTATATTTTACCATAGTTAACCATATTATCAAGTAAACCTAGGCATAATTTTAAGCACGAGACCTTCAGATAGACTGGAATTTTCGCCTCGTAAAAAAAAATAGACTATAGTTTGTGTTCTAAGTCATTGTACGCACTAAGTTCTCATCACCCCTCTTATATACCCTCTGGCGGTGCGGTGTTCTCTTCTATCGATATAATGGATACGATGTTTTAATGCTTCGTTCTCGTTACCCCGATGGCAGAGTTTCTCCCGCAGCTGCCTCGGTATCTCCCTCGGTATAGGAGTGGCGGAAACCAATATCACGAACAAACACTCGTTACGGCCTCGCCCAAGACTCGCGATGCCGCCGCCACCCAATTCCTATCGCGGAAGGGAGAGCAAACAGCGCCACCCTCGCCACCCATAAGTGGTAGGGCGGCGGGGCGGGGTGGGATGGGGCAAAGGGAGACGTATGGCGGGCCAGAGATTCCTTCACACGTTGCTCTGTCTCGTGTATTACATATCCCTACTTGTGGGTAACGTTTTGTCCTTGTGTGTTACTTTTACAGACAGACTTCCAGCACCTCCCGAGACCTGGGTGTGCTGAGTATTCCTTTTAGTATTACTCCTTTTAGTATTACGTTTTCTGATCTTTATTTACTGTAAAACACAAGTGATGAAGTATAGAGAGAGAGATGGACTGTAGTTATAGACTCTCTATAGTTATAGTTTCGCCTTTACTGGGCTACTACAGAGGAATACGTGTCTCCTTCAACACCTGCCAGTATGTCTACACACTTGTATTTATTGTTTTACGAAAATGATGGTACAACGTTTATATATATGTCAATGCTGCCATTAAGTTTGGTAAGGTTTTATTGAGATTAATTTAGCCTTTACCAAAATAAATGGGCTAAGGTGTTGCCATCCAGAAAATTAGGCTACGTACGTGTTCTATTGGGTTAAGCTTTCAGACTCGTGGGGAAACTTTTATCCTGAAAAGAAAAACAACAAACCGAAACTTCACCTGAATACCAAACTTGCCGTGACCTGAGGGAGAACCATCGTGTGGACTCACCTTCCCCCTTGACGCCGCAGAGGGAGACAAGCGGTCAAGGGCAAGGCTCAAGGCGGGAAGACGATGACAGTCCTTGAAAGCCTCATCATTAAGACAAAGAGAGAGAGAGCGAGAGAGAGAGAGAGAGAGAGAGAGAGAGAGAGAGAGAGAGAGAGAGAGATGATAAAAATGAACCCTAAAGACCCAAAGATCCTACGAGCCACCAGTATACGAGCGATTTACCTTCAGTGTGCAAGCGGTTCCCCTACGACCATTATTAAAGGTCTCTGAGATAAATATTGGGAATAGATTCGGGGTGCATATTGCATCACTAGGCTTTAGGGGTGACCTACAGAACGTTTGTGAGGTGTGTTTTGATGGTGGTGCTTGACGGGGCAGTGAGGGGGAGAGGACTGAGGAGTCGGTGAGGACGTGATGTGTGTAGCCAAGGAGGTGAAAAGGTGCACTGGCTTTAAAGAGGAGAGGAGAGAATCAGGTACTGTAGCTGGGTCAGTATAAGGAGTAGGTGACTGAGAGAGAGAGAGAGAGAGAGAGAGAGAGAGAGAGAGAGAGAGAGAGAGAGAGAGAGAGAGAGAGAGAGAGAGAGAGAGAGAGAGAGAGAGAGAGAGAGAGAAGAGAGATTACAAATAAAAACAACATTGGACAGCTGAGAAATATATATGCACTCGGGAAAAGCAATCAAGACTCCATTTCACTAGATTTTTAAACTAGAATATATGATTGTGGAACAGGTTGAGGGAAAATTGTATAAATAGGCATGAATGTCGCCTCTCCTATTGGCACTTTTCTTCACACCGTCCCGCTAGAGTTGTCTGGAAAGGAAAGGAAGTAGATAAAAAAGGAGAGAGAGAGAGAGAGAGAGAGAGAGAGAGAGAGAGAGAGAGAGAGAGAGAGAGAGAGAGAGAGAGAGAGAGAGAGAGAGAGAGAGAGAGAGAGAGAGAGAGAGTATGTGTGTGTGTGTGCTGGTAGTATGATTATAATGTGAAGCAGTAACTGTATTCTAGTCAAGTCAACTCTTCTCCTTCTCTTCCTTCTCTCTCTCCGCCCCCTTCATTCCTATCTCATCTAGGTTAAAGAGGGAAGGAATGTACTTCTACTCCTTCTAACAGGTCCTTCTCTTTGCCTTCAGAAGACCTAATATCCCTCAACAGACTGGCATGAACGGTGGTTTGTTTGGTCCTGCCTGGGAGTCTTGGGGGAGGCAGGGAGGGAAATAATAATGACAGGCATGCTGACGAAAACACCAGTTATTACAAGGTCCTAAATCAAGGTGTAATAAAGAGTATGCTTCCTCCCCACCTTCCCCTCTCCTCAGTATACGTCACCCAACCCGTCTCCTACCCTATACCGCAATCTCTCCAAGTATATATATTTTGTCCTTCTTGGAATAGGTTTTAGCTAACTATGCTAAAGGTCTGGCGGCTCTCACAGATTGATGGCACCGCAGTGTACTCCTTCAGGTGCTTCTGAGGGCATGTGTCCGCTACCTAGGCTTCATCTCGCCGGGGAAGTCGTTCAGAATTCTCATCTTATACTAGAAGTCTTAAGAGGATACATGGGTGAAAATTATACGTCCAACGGCCCTTCAGTATTATACAGATGCCACAAAGACAGATGTTCCGAAGAAGGAGGAGCAGGAGGAGGAGTTATGTTGGAAGTGGAAGCAGGAAAAAGCCGCCTGAAGAAGGAGTGTTGGGATTCGTATGTTTACAAAACTCTTTAGATGGCGAAAAGATAGTCATTTTGCCTCGTCCAGCCCTCCAGCGCCGCAGTAAATTTCCCGGTGTGGGAGAGGCAAGGGTGTAAGGAAGGGGGGGTGGCTTAGCTTAACATACGCAAGGGTGTTGGGGGGTGGGGAAGTGGGGGGGGAGGCTTGGCTTAAGGGCGGCGGTGGGAGGCTGGGTTATAAAGACACTTAGCGCTCGTGTGACAAGCAAGGGCCATATAAGAATTGAGGCTCTTTGTTAACACCTCATACGATTGAAATTTACGTGTGTGAAATACATGCGTTAGCACTCGTCTGTATTTGCATTTTATCTCCTGTATTAGTACATTTATACATATTTTTGACTTCTTTCACGTCTTTGTTCGTGTACTTTCTCGTCTTCCTTTTAACTACCACTTGCATGCATTTCTCCGCCTCGCTTCTGTGATGTTTGAGGGAAAGCAAACCTCAAGGACTTTGCTTTCTCGTATAGGACAATTTTGTTTCTCTCTCTCTCTCTCTCTCTCTCTCTCTCTCTCTCTCTCTCTCTCTCTCTCTCTCTCTCTCTCTCTCTCTCTCTCTCTCTCTCTCTCTCTCTCTCTCTCTCTCTCTCTCTCTCTCTCTCTCTCTCTCTCTCTCTCTCTCTCTCTCTCTCTCTCTCTCTCTCTCTAATACCAGGTGTGCAAGCAGGTAACGGGTAGTGGTGGTGGTGGTGGTAGTTGGGATGAGAGAGAGGAGACGCTGGCGACGATGGTAGTTATTTCGCCGCGCTAATAGTGAAGCCCTGAAAGCGGTGATGGCAGTGGTTACGGCGGTGGTGAGGGTGGTGGCGTGGCACTGCTTGTACAACTTGGCGCCAAAAACTGTGATTAACAAGGGAATGACACTTAAAAAAGGGCGTTTATCTTTCAATGTAGTTGAATGAGTAACCTTTAAAAGTCTTGACATACTTAAACACAGGTATTAACATCTAAATTTGAGTTTTATTATAGTTCTGGTCAAATGTATCAGATAAATGTAATGAAAATAATACTCATACTAATTTAAGTGTTGCCCAGTTGTCTGTAGTACACTGAGATGTAATTACGTGGTCGTTCATTATTGTGCGAATAGTGTGATGATGTGTGTGGTCAAGGTAATGACGTCAGTAATTAGTGATAAACGGTATGATGTTTTCGTCTCTATAAAGCGAGACCAGACATTGACCTTCAGGCTTCTGTGTTATCAGTGTGAAGAACAAGAACAATAATGAACGACTTGAACTTGAACCTGTTTGTGTGTGTGAGAAAGAGAGAGACAGAGAGAGAGAGAGAGAGAGAGAGAGAGAGAGAGAGAGAGAGAGAGAGAGAGAGAGAGAGAGAGAGAGAGAGAGAGAGAGAGAGAGAGAGAGAGAGAGATAAAACACTTGACGTTGCGGTGAGAAAGAAAGAGAGAGGCAAAGAGAGACATACAGAGAGAGACAGACAGACAGACAGACAGACAGACAGACAGACAGACAGACAGACAGACAGACAGACAGACAGACAGACAGACAGACAGACAGACAGAGAGAGAAGAGAGAGAGAGAGAGAGAGAGAGAGAGAGAGAGAGAGAGAGAGAGAGAGAGAGAGAGGAAAAAAATAGCACCAAGCCTGGAGCGTACAAGCATAGCAAAGAGAATAACAAAGCACTACAAATAGAACACTGATGAGGAACAAGAGTAACATAAGACTTAACACAATAGACTCAAGTGTTTCTCGGACGTCCTTCTCAATCACTCTTAATTTATCGCCGACGTTAAACATTACTCGCGATCATAAGTTTGCGTTCGATCCCCGCGTGACCCTCATAAGTCTCCTTGCGAGTCTTATATCGCAGGCGTGAGTTATGCAGCAATAAAATGTCTCGGCGCAAGAAACGAGGGAGGGACGGAGGGGCATAAGAGAAAGGAGAAGGAGGGAAACAGTGATAAATATAGGAACTGGAGAAATACCAAAGAGAGAGAGAGAGAGAGAGAGAGAGAGAGAGAGAGAGAGAGAGAGAGAGAGAGAGAGAGAGAGAGAGAGAGAGAGAGAGTGAGTGAGTGAGTGAGTGAGTGAGAGAGAGAGAGAGAGAGAGAGAGAGAGAGAGAGAGAGAGAGTCACAGAAAGAGTTGAAAGACTGCTAAATTGATCTGTTATTGTTCTCTGTTTTGACTCTTGTTTCCTATGTTGTGTTTTAGCCTTTGTTGTTATTTCTTCCTTCCTGCCTTTCATGTTATCGTATTTGGTGGTGAATTACAGGTCGTCTGAGTTTTGGGAAGGCGTGGAGGGTGGTGCCAAGGGTGGAGGTTTGATGAAAATAAACGAAATTTTTTTTCTGACTACAATACCTATTATTTGCTATCAACATATGCATTGAAATTATAAACTTGAACTTCCAGTCGTTTGCCCGGTGGGAGGCTTAGCAGGTAGCAGGTTCACTCATCAAAAGCAGCCAAAGTATTCACATGATCCATCTATTATTCGCGCGATCTACTTCAGTTCACACGAGTTGCCAAATCTCAAGGCGACCGAAGGCATCCTGAAAGCAACGATCTCACCCTCTTATCAAACCCTCCAGATAAATTTCAGGCCTCAACAAGCACTGAGACCCTGACAGGGCCTGACTGAATGTTAATCACAGCTCAGTATCTCACAGAAATTGCAGTCCATCGCGCTCACACACACACACACACACACACACACACACACACACACACACACACACACACACACAAGAAGATTAGAAAGTATAAGAAGGCAAAAAAATCAACTTGGGGAAACCACTACTGCTATTGAAGGCTAAACTACTTGACTACTACTACTACTACTACTACTGCTACTACTACTACTACTACTACTACTACTACTACTACTACTACTACTACTACCACTACCACTACCACTACCACTACCACTACCACTACCTACCTACCTACCTACCTACCTACCTACCTACCTACCTACCTACCGACTACTACTACTACTACTACTACTACTACTACTACTACTACTACTACTACTACTACTACTACTACTACTACTACTACTACTACTACTACTACTACTACTACTACTACCTACTTACTACTACTACTACTACCACTACTTGAAGGCTAAAGAACGGTAGCTGTCTTCAGGAAAACTTTAAAATAACTGAACCAGATCGAATACCAAGCGAGACAAACTGGTTACGATGGAAAGAAAATTCACCTGAGACCATGACGAGGATTATTGATACTTAAGAGGGAGTCGTCGGGTGATCGGCTCAAAACGCCCTACTAAAAACACACCGACTGACCGACCCGACGACATTCCACAAGGTCGGCGTCAGATGCTCAGGGTTGTAACGTCGCCGGAATATATATAAGCGACAAAGACCCTGAGTTGTTTGGTGAATGGCAGGTGATGTCCAAACAGGTGAGGATTCTACACTGACAGAGATGAGTGTTGATAATGACTTTCTCTGATGAATTCATGCATGTTACAATCACCCTCTAGTTAGACAGCGACAGAGGCATCTCCAAGCAGCGAATATAAACCTTGTCATGTTGTAGTTTCAAGGTGTATGAATGATGTCTATAGTTTCCCAGTGCTTTAAACCATCGTTGTATTTTTTTCTGATGAATTCATGCATGTTAAAATCACCCTATAGCTAGACAGCAATAGAGGCATCACCAATCGAATATAAACCTTGTTACGTTGTAGTTTAAAGGTGTATTAATGATGTGTAGTTGCTTAGTGCTTTAGATCATCGTGCTGGCGCTCCAAATAGAGTGAAGGTACAGCTCTATGCTCCCCCAAGAGGCCTCTGTTCAGCTCCTTGTAATTGGTGAGGGAGAGCGAAAGGATATTCAGTTACCACCCTCAGGACCAATCTTGACGTGCGAAGAGAGTGGCCTCACAACCTTCATCTGTCTTCCTCCTGCTTGTGTGTATGTGTGTGTGTGTGTGTGTGTGTGTGTGTGTGTGTTGTGTTGTGTTGTGTTGTGTTGTGTTGTGTTGTGTTGTGTGTGTGTGTGTGTGTGTGTGTGTGTGTGTGTGTGTGTGTGTGTGTGTGTGTGTGTGTGTGTGTGTGTGTGTGTGTGTGTGCAGTGATTATGTATTATATAAATGCAATTTTTAGAGAGACAGACAGACAGACAGACACAAAGATCAAAAGTGTATCAGGCAGCAATCAAAGGCACGTCGCACTCCCACACCTTGACTGGAGAGTAAAATATGATAAAGCGGTTGGTTTCATCTGTCCAGTGAGTGGGAAAGTCTTAATTGATTTTATGACCAATATTCTAGTCATTATTATCAATATCATTATTGATATTATTATTGTTATTAATAATATTATCGTTATTGTTATTCACAGGTATTATTTTACTACTCTTGTTTCGACTACTACTACTACTACTACTACTACGACTATTACGACTACTACTACTACTACTACTGCTACTGCTACTGCTACTACTACTACTACTACTACTACTACGACTACTACTACTACGACTATTACGACTACTACTCCTACTACTACTACTACTACTACTACTACGACTACTACTACTACTACTACTACTACTACTACTACTACTACTACTACTACTACTACTACTACTACTACTACGACTACTACTACTACTACTACTACTACTACTACTACTACTACTACTACTCCTACTACTCCTACTACTCCTACTACTACTACTACTACTACTACTACTACTACTACTACTACTACTACTACTACTACTACTACAAACAAACAAAAATATAGAAAGACGGATTTGTGTCGGCTACTAACACTTGTGGGGTCACGAAAACAGAGAGGCAGCCAACTTCCTGGACAGCCTTGAGACCTGGAGAGCCACCTGGAGAGCCACCGTGCGCTGCTCAGGCTCCTTCACGGTGATTGAGTTTCCCAGAGTGCAGGTGGAGGCCCGTGGCTGTGAGGCGTAGACTGGGTTATGTAAGAAGGCGAAGAAACGATAGTGGGAACGAAAAGATTGTTGATTGAAAAAAAAAAAGGAAAAAAGTAAAGAAAGACTTGAGTAGTGGTATAAATGATAAGTGTGTGTGTGTGTGTGTGTGTGTGTGTGTGTGTGTGTGTGTGTGTGTGTGTGTGTGTGTGTGTGTGTGTGTGTACATTAGCAATTAATCAATATATGAGTTTGTTTCAATGTGACCGCCGCAATATGACCGTTTCCGAGGTGTTATTGTTATTGGTGGTGATGGTGGTGGTGGTGTCGTTGCTATATATCCAGAGGTGTTGGTGGTGTTGATTGTAATAGCAACGAGAGATAAAAGAATGATGAGGATTTGAAGTGGTGATTGTGGAAGGGATATTGGTGATGGGAGGACGAGGGAAGCATGAATGTGCTTTTTAGATGGAAATAAAAGTGGATGTGATGTGTGTGTGGTGTTAGTAGTAAAAAAAATGGACGAGATAGCCATGCCTCCCCCTCACTCAATCTAGGAAGGGGAGCGTGAGTACCTTTGTCAGCGTGTTGTCTCCCTTTCCCCCAACTGGGCTTGATTTAATTCAGTCTGGCGCTCACCTGAGGGTAGACGCGCCCAGGTAAGCCCCGTGGTAGTAGGCAGAAGCTCCCCTATAGGCAGCAGGGTATTTTTTCTTACGTTTTTTACAGTTGTTGTAATTAATTCATTATCTTGCTTGTGTGTGCAGCTTTTGAGAGAGACTAGGAGAGTATTGAGCTGGCGAGAGAGAGAGAGAGAGAGAGAGAGAGAGAGAGAGAGAGAGAGAGAGAGAGAGAGAGAGAGAGAGAGAGAGAGAGAGAGTCTGTGTGTGTGGTGGGAGGGGGTGTTGTGTGTGTGTGTAGGTGTGTGTTTGTGTGTGTGTGTGTGTGTGTGTTTGTGTGTGTGTGTGTGTGTGTGTTTGTGTGTTTGTGTGTGTGTGTGTTTGTGTGTGTGTCTGTGTGTGTGGTGGTGGGGGTGTTGTGTGTGTGTGTGTGTCTGTGAGTGTGTGTGTGTGTGTATGTGTGTACGTGTGTGTGCGTGAAGGTGTAATTTCTCATCTAATAAATAAGGCTTTTATCAAGAGATCTCGTGTTGTTATATTTTTCTCCAGTCTTGACGTGCAATTAAGAGTTTGCTGCAAGATAAGATTCCAAAGCGATCCATTCACACCCAGGAAGCGTCTTTCTTCCTCGCTTTTTCATACTTACTTGAAAGTCTCTCCGGAATGAAATATTAAGACTTTCATCCAAGTTTTCGCGATTCTGTTCCAGTTATTTTTCACACATTATATAGCAAGAGGTAGTTTCGTCATTTATATGTTGTATTTTAGTTTTGTGTATTTTAGGCTATCACGCTTTTTTTCTCCTTTTTTTTAGTTTCATTTATAACAAGTGTATTTTAGGCCAGCACGGTCTTTTTTTTCCTATTTTTTGTAGTTTCTTAATTTATATCAGTGTATTTTAGGCCATCACGGTTGTTTTTTTTGTAAGGGTGAGGAGTAGTACAAGTGACAAGTAGCTATATGTTTGTTCAGTATGAAGTTACAACAAGTTTTGTCTGTGGACTTTGTGTCGTATTGATGTTGTGTAGTGTTGTTGAGAAGGCGGCGATGTCAGTCCCGGAGGCATATTTTCGTTTTCCGGAACAGTATGTCGCGTTTACTCTTGAACACGTCAGGTTAGGTTACGTTGGGTTACGGTTAGGGTAGGTTAGATTTCCAGGACTTATTACGGTAACTTTGTGGGGAAGCGGATCCGCCGCCCTGCACACCCTGACCCACGTCAGTAGAGTCACCTCCTCCCCCTCGGTGCAAATTACCGGGTTTCGTGCAGCTAACCACCTCCTGTAAACATTGGCCGGCCCCGCACACCCACCCAAATTTCGTGCGGGTAAAAAACCTATCTTTTACGCTCTAAATACATTGAACTAACAAAATTTGAGGCTGTTTTTATGCCCTAACCCCCCAAAAACCCCTTCTCTGTGCACACTGAGGCCTGCAGCAGCGAAGGGAGCCCCACACTGCTCTCCCGACCCGCTCTTTTACGCTGAAGGGGCGCGCTTTGATTGCTTCTTTTGTTGCCGTGCTGAGTTTCAATTTCTGGGAGAATGTGCGAGTAGGAGTGTAGGAGACTCCAGAGAAGGCAGCTTTTGACCGACTGGGGTAGTGATAATAATTAACGTGGGTGAGTGTAGACCCGGATGTCCCAAGCTGAGCCCACACGACCTCTCTTAGTGCCTCGGGGACTCCTTACTAATGGATTAAAGGTCTTATGGTGAGGTGGAGCACTTCGAAAAGACATATTGCATCCCAGGAGACCAAGAGGGGGCTTCTTTAGGGGGCGATACTCCTTGTGTTGAATAGCTTTGGGAATTGACCTGTTTTCGTAAATGGACTACGTGGGAGGGCGAGATGTTTGTTTTACTTAAAGGGTAGCGAGTGATCGGAGGGAATGATGTTGTGAAGTATTTATGAAGTGAAGGCAGTTGAATGGTAGCACTAATGGCTTGTATTTAGTTAGCAGAGCAAGGAATACAAAGGAGGAACATACAGCAACAGCCCTACTGGACCAAACGAGGCTGCCTGTGTGACTACTTTCCTCCACTATAGTTTCTACGTGATAGAGGTAAAAGAATCGCAAAGTTGTAGGAGAGGTAATGTAAGGTGCTATTTTTAGAAGTGGGACGCGAGAGTAAAGAAAGAGCTAACCTAACCTAACCTAACGTCAAAACAACAAATGAGAAGCAGATTAAAGGAATTAAAAAGAATACAGGAATGTTGTTTACGTGCGTGTTCTTGTGAGTTTTGAATCACAATCTCACTTTTCGTCTTAATTCTGGTGTTGACGGTGCTTCATTAACACCACTCGGCGGGTGTTGACGTGACGCCTCTCTCCTGCGATGCCTGTGTCCTGCGATGAGAGAGAGGGATCAGGGTGTGAGGGAGAGAGTGATGAGAGAAAGTGAGGAGTGCGACGAGTGAAGGGGAAGAGAGAGAGAGAGAGAGAGAGAGAGAGAGAGAGAGAGAGAGAGAGAGAGAGAGAGAGAGAGAGAGAGAGAGAGAGAGAGAGAGAGAGAGAGAGAGAGAGAGAGAGAGAGAGAGAGAGAGAGAGAGAGAGAGAGAGATGCGGATTGGCGAAAGATTATGAGAAGAGGCATCGAAAATTATGGAACAGATAAGTACAAAGAAAAATATTTGCAGTAAGGGATTAAAAACTTGAGACATGATATAAAATAAACAGGATTATATATGGAGGATAAGAAAGAATAAGAGAGAAGACTAGAAGAAGCAACGAAGAAACTAAATGATGATAGTGATAGAAAAGTAAAGTGCTACATAGAAGGGCCTAAGAATATGAATTACTAAGGAAAACAAGGACGATATGATAGGATAAAAAGAAGGAAATACGAGGAAGCTAAACAGTGTTCTATAAGGGTGAAAGTAGAATGGTGTAGAGGAGATAGGAGGAGGATTACATAGGATTACATAGGAATAACAGACACCAGGAGACCTATTGGTCCATGACGAGAGTATCTGCTGAACTACATACTACTAACTATCAACTACTTGTAAGAAAACAGTTGGAAAACGATACCATGTCCCTAAAGAAGATAGGAACATGGAAGTTTCGTAGTGTAGAATGATAGGATATGAAATATACTAACTACAACTACCACTACCACTACAACTAATAGGAGGATAAAGAGGAGGAGGAGGAGGATAAAGAGGAGGAGGAGGAACGGAGGCGTGGTGAAAAGTAAAAAGCATTGTTGAGGAAACGAGTGTGGGGGAAGGAGAGGGAATAGTTTGCTGAGGTGGAAAGGAATGAAAGGGAGGGAGAGAAAGGAGGGAAGGAAGGAGGGGTGTACCGGAGGGAAGGAATAGAGGGGGAAGAAGGAGGAGGGATTGAGGGGGGGGAGAAATACATCACGCCAAAATCTTCCTCTTGATTGACGAATAAAGGGACGATATTTCTCTCCCTGCCCTGCATACTGATGACGTCACGTGCCTCCCCCCTCTCCCCTTGCCCCCCTCCCCTGCCCCCTTGCCACCCTCTGCCCCCTTGCCCCCAACACCTCTCTGCCCCCCCCCCTCTACACGTACCCCGCACTTTTTTGGTTTTGGTCCTTCTCGGTCCAATATTTACACACACACACACACACACACACACACACACACACACACACACACACACACACACACACACACACACACACACACACACACACACACACACACACACACCATAGCAACACATAAACAAAAAATATATACGTAACTGTTGCTAATAATTTAATAACAAACTCATTAAAAAATCCATACTGTGCTACACATGTTTCCTTTCAACAAATTATCACCATCATCAATAGCAAAAGCGACTACAAAAATGGCCCACCCGACGTTTTCAGCGGCAAGTGATGAAATATAAATTGTTGCTGAGTGAAAAGCGCGCCTGTGTCCCCGCACGTCCATTATCCATACCCCTGAACACGTTTCGACTTGCCACCCACACCGGGAAAGGCGTTGGTAGGGTATTTAAATGCAAGGGGGATAGGTGGAGGTCTCATTTTAGCTTACGAGGAGAAGAAGCTAATGTAGGTGGAGTTCTCATTTTAGCTTACGAGGAGAAGAAATTACTGTAAAAAATGTAGGTGGAGTTCACATTTTAACTTAAGAGAAGAAACTAATGAAAAAAATATAGGTGGAGTTCTCATTTTAACTTAAGAGAAGAAACTAAGGAAAAAAATGTAGGTGGAGTTCTCATTTTAGCTCACGAGGAGAAGAAATTAATGTGAAAAATGTAGGTGGAGTTCACATTTTAACTGAAGAGATGAAACTAATGTAAAAAATATAGGTGGAGTTCTCATTTTAACTTACGAGAAGAAACTAAGGTAAAACAAATGTGCAAAGTTGTGGTGCGAACGTTTGTAAAAAAAAAAAAATAGACGCTCCTGGGAAATGAAGTTAAAGAAAAGTTTAGAGGAAGTTGTGGACAGGAGCATTTTCCATTGTTTACCTGTTCCTGCTAACGTACCATTTCCGGCCTAGTTATATATATACATAGGTCATCGGATACGAGCCTTTCCTTACCATACCAAACCACCACCTTTTACCCCTTGAGGCCCAGAATGTAATTTTCATTGTAATTTGGCTGACATAAGACGATTTTTAGTGAATATAAGCAATATTTTATAGATATGACCTGTTTAGTATCCTTGTCCACGAGCTATTTTGGTATATTAAGTTACTTTTTCGTGATTTTATGGCTAACAACAGACGATTATATATATATCAAAGGAAAGATCTGGGCGTGAAGGGGTTAAAGGGAATGAAATAAGGCAGAAAGTATAGTGGCGATGAATGGGGTTTTAGCTTCGAGGAGGTAGGCGTGAGGTGGAGGGTTAGCTTGGACAGGTGGGGGGGAAAGTAACGCATTACCCACCACCTCAACACAACATTGGAAGACGTTACGTGACCACCCAGAACGTTACTTTACCAATCACGGTGATAGATTGCGCCTGTAGAAGAGCTAGGAAGGGAGGAGGATTACATAGGATTACATAGGAATAACAGACACCAGGAGACCTATTGGTCCATAACGAGGGTATCTGCTGAACTACATACTACTAACTATCAACTACTTGTAAGAAAACAGTTGGAAAATGATACCATGTCCCTAAAGAGGATAGGAACATGGAAGTTTCGTAGTGCAGAATGATAGGATATGAAAAATACTAACTACAACTACCACTACTACTACAACTAATCGATACGGGGGACTAGATATGAATTTGCACTAATCATACCCATTACTTTACAGTGCGCGTCAAGTCTGTTTTTAAATTAGTTAGTGTGCTGGCTCCGACAACATTTGCTGGTAACTTTGTTCATCGATCAACGACCTAACATTGAAATTAATTTTTTACGGAGATCGGCGACATGCAAACGTTAAACGTTTAGTTAAACCATTATTTTTTTGTCATTGAGTTGAAAGCTCGAATGGCTCTCGATTAATGACATAAAAAACCTTTTAGGATCTTATAACGGTTTCTATCAAGTTCCACGAGATTCTACGCTCCTTTAAGGAAAACATAGTTTTCCGCCCAGTCTATCTTCATAAGATGAATTTCGCAGAGATCGAATTGTTTGGTGTCTTCTTGGCATGATTCCAATTTGGCTTGATCTTTACGTACAGGGCCATCAGAATTGAACGCATATTCTAACGGCGCCTAACCAAGACGGTCTAATTGTGTTCATAATTTCGGAGTTTTATGTTCAAAGTTGCGTTTAATAAAGACCAAACATTCAGATTCCTTTTACTGGCAGGAGCATGCGGAAGGTTTTCAGATAAACTGATGATGACACCCTAAATCCTTTTCCTGCTTGTACTTCAGTGAACGATTATTTGCATTTGAGCTAGTTATATTTGAGGTTATCGTTGCCTATAGCATTACTTTACAGTTTCAGGAATTGAATTTCATAGCATTGTATCACTCATATGATAGACAATTTTAGAGATCACTTTGTATGAGTTCGCAGTTTCTTAGTAGTAGCTTTACAGCCTAATCTGGTTGTCATATGCAAATTTCGATATTTTAGATACAAGTCGCAGTCAGATCGTTGATAATATCAGAAAAAGAGTAGGGACCCAAGACGAGCCTGAGGGGGGACACCATAGAACATAAAACCAATAGGAGCCGCCCTTTATTACTACCCGTTGTTGATTTGAAAGACAATAGCCATCATGAACAATTAATTGCCCTAAGCCCATGTGCCCTTAGCTTGAGTCAACAGCGGTATGGGAACTGATCGAAGGTTTCTGAAAACAAGATATATACATCCGAGGGTATTTTAGCGTACCAATTTGAATAAATGACATATTCAAAAAACGAGTAGTTGTTAAGCAGGTATTCTTTATTTTCCCGAAATCCAGCTGGGGAGTTAGTATTGAGAAGAGGAGGAGGAGGTCAATTCTGTTTTCAATACATAGGGAATACATAGGAAAACAGAACCAGGAGACTATTTTGGTCCATAACTATGGTATTTGTTGTACTACCTAATACTAACTATCAAACGACATGTAAGAGACAGTGTGGGAAAATGATATCCTGCCCCTAAGAAGATAGGAAACATGTGGAAGTTTCGTAGTGAAGAATGATAGAATATGAAATATGCTAACTACAACTAGCACTAACACTAATCGATCGGGGGACTATATTATGAATTCGCAGGGCAATACTACCCATTTACTACATGCGCGTTCAAGTCTGTTTAAATGTAGATTGCGCTGGCACTGCGACAACTTGCTGGTAACTTTTGTCATGTCGATCAACAACTCATAACATTGCAAATAATTTTTAGATCAGTGATGCAACGTTGACCATCAATTGTAAGACCCTTTAGTGCTTGGTGTCACTTGAGGAGGAGGAGGAGGAGGATACAAAGGATTACAAAGGAAACACAAAACAGCAACAAACCGATAGTCCCTAACAAGCTGTTGCTTTAACTACATACATTAACTAGATAATAAGAGAAATAGGATAGGAAAGAGTAGAAGGCTCCTCCCCCACCCACCAACCCTCCCTCCCCCCCGAGATGGCCGGAAAAGAAGTGATACCATGCGATATAGACAAAAAAACGCATGGAATTCTGGAGGCAGTTGAAAGCTGTAATCTATGGACTAACTACTAATAATATGTGGGGGTAGGTTTGTGCTTGATAGATAGGTCATGTTATGTGTGTTTTGTAATGGCTCGGAAACCAGTGTGGAGGTTCAAGGGTGTGATTATTGCGGCAGCCTTGCACTGGCGACCTCTATTGGGAGGCAGCAGGCAATCAGGCCCAGCTCCGTTCAATCCACTGCGGATTGGGTACTTTCCATGTAGGGACGCCGCGTACCACGTAATGCCTCCTGCCGCAGTGAACCTGGTACTTAAATCCACGATGGGTGGTCCCACTAAAAAATCTGGCAGGAACCTTACTGATCACAAGCCCGTCCACAGGTCGAGAGTGTAGCGGTAACCGTAATCGGGGCTTATACGTGTGTTGTTATTAGGCAGGATCTAATGTAGTGTTGGTTTAGGCTCAGGAGGCAGGGTACATAGGATTACATCGGGTAAACAGGACAACCAGGAGACGATTGGTCCATAGCGAGGGATCTGCGGAACTACAATACTATGAACTATCAAACTACTGTGTAAGAAAACAGGTGAAAATGATTACCATGTCCCTAAAGAGGGATAGGAACATCGGAAAGTTTCATAGCTGCAGAATGATAGGATATGAAAATACTAACACAACTACCACTACCACCACAACTAATCGATAAGGGCGACTAGATACGATTCGCACTATCAATACCCATATTACGTTACAGTGCGCGTCAAGTCTGTTTTTGAATGTAGTTATGTGTTTGGCTCTCGACAAACATTGCTGGTAACTTATTCCATCGATCAACGACTCTAACATTGAAATAATTTTTACGGAGATCGGTGAGCAAGTTTGACCGTGTATTAGTTGTTAAACCATTATTATTTGTTGTCACTTGAGTTGAAAGATCGAATCAGGTCCTCTTGATTAATGACATCAAAAAACCTTTAGGATCTTAAAGGTTCTATCAAGTCCACGGATTCTACGATCCTTTAAGGAAAACATATTAAGTATATTCCGCAAGTCTCTCTTCATAAGATGAATTCGAAGTGATGGATTGTTTGGTTGCTATTCTTTGCCATGATTTCCCCATGTGGTTGAATCTTTTACGAAACAGGGCGACCAGAATTGAACGGCATGATTCAAGTGCGGCCCTAACCAAGGACGTGTATCATTGTGTCATTACTTTCGGAGTTTTATGTTCAAAGTTACGTATTAATAAGACCAACATATATTTGCCATCTTTAACTGGCAGCTAGGCAATGAGAAATGAGTTTCTCAGATCATTACTGATGAGACACTAGATCCTTTTCCTGCTGTACTTTAGTTAACGATTTATTTTGCATTTGATAGTTATATGTGAGGTTATCGTTGCTATATGCATTACTTACATTTATCGGAATTGAATTGTTAATAGCATTTATCACCCAATGATAGTTGTCGAGATCACTTGTATGAGTTCGCAGTTCTCCTAGTATAGACTTTTATCAGCCAATTGGTGTCATCTGCGAAATTTGATATCTTTAGATACAAGTCCGCAGTCCAGATCGTGATATATTATCAGAAAAAGAGTAGGAACCCAAAGACCGAATACCTGAGGTACCCCACTGTAGGACATCTAACCAATCAGATGCCCAACCCATTTATTTCTTACTACCCGTTGTTTACGATTGAAACCAATCGGCCAATCCACGAATCATAATTGCTCTCCTATGCACATGTGCCCTTAGCTTGGTCAACAGTCGCTTTAATGTTGGAACTTTATCGAAGCTTTCTGAAAATCAAGCGTATATTACATACGAGGGAATTTTAGCGCGTCCCAGTTTGAATAAATGACATTTAAAAATCGAGTAGGTTTGTTAAGAAGGGATCTGCTTTATTCGAAATCCAGTGGGAGGTTCGTATATGAGTTACTTTCACTCGAGAAAAAGACAATATTTTATCCCGCAATATTTTCTCAAATAGTTTAACAATCACGGACGTGTAGACTAACTGGGGCGATAATTACTTGAGATGGCTCTACTCCCTTTCTTGGATATGGTGTAACATTAGCTAATTTACACATAATAGGAAAATTTTTTTCACATAGCGATTCTCATTGAAAATAATCTTTAGATGGTGAGCGAAAAGTTGACTGTGACATTCGCGAAGTAGTCGCGGCGAGATCTTCGTCCACCCACACGGATGGTGCTGGGTCAACGGTTTCAGCAAATTAATTGATATTCGTCTACTGTTATCTCGCTATACCAGTCTATCCCTTTCGAGTCCGGCATACAGTTTACTGGTTCTGGTAATGGAGTTTCGGTCTTCTTTAATAATACCGCATTAAAGTTTCATGAGTACGAAACGCCATACTCTTATTATATTTACCAAGAAATGTATTATATTCAGTGGTCCAATACTTGTTTGCGTTTTTCTTACTGTTGAACGTATTGAAAGAACCTTTCGGGTTTGATTGGATTCCTTTGCAATTTTTCTTCATACCCGCGTTTTAGACTTAATTAGGCCTTGCAGCGACGTTTGACGTCATTGTATCTCTAGAATCGCAGTCGCATTTGAATTCTTTTGTAAACTTTATACGGCTCGGCGCTTTCTGCCAATGATTCGTGGATCTCCTGATTCATCAAACTGGGGCTGGTTTATGTTAGTCAAACGTTTTCTTACCAGCGGGAACATGTTTTTCCACACCGAGAGGAGTTATTAGTGAATTACATTACAACATGTTTTCCGGCGTTATTACCATTAGTAGGTCATCAGTCAACTTCGCTTGTACCCTGTGATCTTCGTGAAATCTTCTGTATTATTAATTTGGGACTAATAACCGATTTTCTGTGATGTCTACATTGCAATTTATGCCGAAATCTGAATTCAGCTGTGATCACTGTTTGCAATGTTCCCCTATATCGCAGAGAATCAATCAGATCAATGTGGTAGTGAAACTAAATCTTAGGATACTATTATCCCTTGTAGGCGTCACGACACCTGATTTAAATATACTTCGTTCACCATATCAAGCAATCGCATTTACCTTCTCTATCAGCAGAATTATTATTCCAGTTGATGAGGAGTAGTTTAAAATCCTCACAAATAATTTTATCGTATTATTGATGAGGAGGAGGAGCGGGAGGAGGAAGGAGAGGAAGGAACCTCTCTAGCTCTCTACTCCTAACTCTGCGCATCCTCTCTCGTCTTCTCTCTCTCTCTCATCTCTCTCCTATCTACTCTCCTCTCGCTCTACGCTTCACTCATATCTGCTCTCTCTATCAATCTCCTCTATCTCTCGCTCTCCTCTCGCTCTCGCTGCTCTTCATCTCTCATCTCTCTCTCTCTCTCTATCTACTCTCTTCTCTATCCTCTCTCTCTCTCTCTCTCTCTTCTCCTCTCTCTCTCTCAAACTTTCATTATCTGTAAAAAGCGGCAAAAACAAGGAAGATGAGAGGTTGTATAATTGCGTAAAAAATAGGAAGTGTGCATCAGTAAATGGGGAAATAGAGAAGCGAAAGGAGGATGGATGCATATATATCTATCGATGAGAATAGGGAAGATGGATAAGAAAGGAAAGTATAAAGCCAGATCTTAAGGAAGATGAGGAATACACTCACGCCCATGCAAAGTATAGGAAGATAGAGCGGCAGGAAGAAGTCTGATCGAGCGTTGGCGTATTAGCATATCAACGCCACTTGAGAGAGGAAAGTACCGAACGATGTACCTCCATAACCAATCAACTCTAACCTGTTAACTCTCTCATCCAATCAACGGCTACCTTTAACTCCAGGTACACCTTCCCGCTACCATTACCCAGACACGCAAGGATGTATCTAAGATAGATTGGAACCTTATTAGATCCAAGCAGAATGCGCGAATTTTTTTGAATATTTTCCTTGCCTGCTTGTGTTGCAAGTGTAGAGGTAAAAGATGAAGCCAATAGGGCACAGGAGACCGTGTTCCCTCAGTGACTTTCTCTGAAGCAACACAAGCGATGGCCCTCAACAGCGTGTGGTTCCGATGGAGGAAGAGAAGCCCGCTAAGCCCATCAGTGGTGTTTAGCCACCCATGCGTGCCAGCAGGCGGGCCAGCTGGGAGGACCTTGGGATCCTGTACGGCAGGCGTTGGCGGCGGGTGCATGTGGCTATCCCCCCGACGACCGCCACGCCAACCAGCTATAGTAAGGGAGGACAACCTCTCCCTGCACCACGGACATTGCCGCTACATGCGAAGAGGAAGGACAAGGAAAAATGCAGAAGCAGGAAAGAACAAACAGATGAAAAGAGCGAAACCAATTTCACTACAACGACAGCGAGAAATGGTCTTGAAAAAGAAATGAGCTCGGAAGACCTCCGCCTATGTGACCACACAAGATTCCGACGAGGAGTGTGAGGAGGAGGCGACCACGGCGAAGGAAAAGAAAGTTAAATTAATGGCGCCCATCCAATGGCCTCATGAATGACACCGGCCGCACCGCAAGCCCCGCCACGAGGATGTGGCGCGCTTGTGGACCCCTCCTGTAGGTGGGCTGGGGTGGGCTGGCCTGGGCTTTGTTGG
Source organism: Chionoecetes opilio (assembly GCA_016584305.1). Lineage (NCBI taxonomy): Eukaryota > Metazoa > Arthropoda > Malacostraca > Decapoda > Majidae > Chionoecetes > Chionoecetes opilio. The sequence continues at coordinate 126,081 of JACEEZ010021834.1, read as the reverse complement.
GATGGGCTAGCGGAAGGCCGGCAAGAAAGGACAGGCCCTAGGAGGGCTTTTGGAGACGTGAATGTGTCGACGAGACTGTGCCGGTGGCCCCAGGCAGCCGTCTACCGTGTGTTGGACGAATGTGATAGAAGAGAATCGGACGGGATCGACATGCCTGTTAAAAGATGGAAGCTGAAGAGGTTCATGACGTTGGCCTTAGATCTCCTCGCACCACTGAGCCTGCTATCCCTAAGAGCCCCTGAGAGGGCAGAGTCCCGGCCGGCCGCACCACCATAGCCCGCCACGAGGAATGTGGTGCGCCATAACCGGGTCATAGACCCCTCCTGTAGGTGGGCTTTGGCATGGGCTGGGGCTAGGCTTTGTTGGTCCTGGCGCTAGCGATAAGGCCGGGCAGGACAGGCAGGCCCAGCGAGGAGAGGTGGAGCTGTTGAGGTGTGGCGCAGGGGTCAAAGGGAAGAGCGCATAGCGCCGTCAACTTAGGGGGTGTGAACTGCGGCTCTATTACCGCTGGGACATGCCATACCGGCAGGCGCGGCGGCGGCCCCTGGGAGCAGACTGGCCAGGGACAGGGAAGGTGTGTGCAGCGCGTGCTATCCTGGAGCCCACACTCTCCCAGGTCTTTGAAGCGGGCCACAGGAGAAGTGACAGCAAGCTGCAGACCACCCCCGCCCTCATCCGATTAGACAGCCTGCCACGAGGCACTCGCCTGAAGAACACGGCATGAAACCAAGACCCAAACCCCGACCTGAGACGCCCTGTTCGGGCAGATTTCCCAAGAACATGCCACCACCGAACGGCCCACGCCGCGCGTCGCCTGGCCAGACAAGTAGCCGACCAGCGAGGGAGCGGCCCCCCCCCCGGAAGTACAACGCGCCGTCTCTCTTTGACACTCCAAGGAAACCGCCCACGCTCCCAATGAAGCCTTACAACGACATCGCCACAACACCGCAAGGCCCCCAGCGCGCGTCGCATGGGCCAGACAAGCAGGCGCGGGCGAGGGAGCGGCAACCAAAGCACAGAGCTCGTAGGCAGCGGGCGACCAGAGCGCCCCAGCCACGATGGTGGCAGTGTGAGCCCTCCTTCATCAGAGCGCACTGTTGACCTCAGCGGCTACGTCGGTTGTGCTCTTAGATAGACCTGCCGCCGACAGAACTTCTGAGGTTTCAGGCTATCGAAATCATCCAAAATGAACAGTGGCATGATAGTGATAGTGGGTTTCTGAGGAGGCGGACGCCAAGCTCCCTTCAATGTATACGCAGCGAGCAGACCCCAGACAGCTAGGGGGTGTGTGTGACCCGCCTCCTGGGCTTTGGAGGACTGAAAGGAGAGCGAGTGAGCTCAAATAGTTAGGGAATTCCTAACTAGGAGGTTGAACAAAGAGGAGGAGCCCATTAGACAACATTAGTGGTAATTTCGGTTCCAAACGATTGACACCCTTGACATGAACATGATTTTCACGGATGATCTGTGATGCACAGCTGACCATTCAGTTGTAAACCGTTGTTCTTGTTGTCAACGATGAGAAACCTCGAATAGGTTCTCGGTGCTTGATGAAATCGAATCTTTAAAGGATCCTTAAAAAGTTTATATCAAGTCCACACGGATTCTATGATCTTAAGGGAAAATATTAATTTAAGGAAACAAGGAAACCTATGTTTCCGCATCCTATCTTCATTAAGTTGAATTTCGCAGAGATGGATAAGTTTGGCGCTCTTCTTGAACTGATTATAATTGACTTTCACTTTTACGAAACAGGCGACCAGAGCTGGAACAGCATATTCTAAATGCTGGCCTAACCAAAAGAGTGTATAAAAACGTATTATATCATTACTCAAGAACAAATTACGCTGAAGGCAGGGGGAGGAGGAGGAGGATTACATAGATTACATGAGGAATAACAGACAACAGGAGACGGAATTGGTCCATCGACGAGGGTATTCTGGCGAATACAGACTACTACCTTATCAAATAATAGTCAAGAAAAAGTTGGAAAAAGGCTACCATGTACTTTAAAGAAGATAGGAACATGGAAGTTTCATTAGTGCAGAAAAAAATAGGGTCTGAAATTAGAGGAGGAGGAGGAGGAAGGAGGAGAGGGGAGGGAGGAGGAGGAGGAGGGAGGAGAAGAGGAGGAGGAGGAGGGAGGCGGGATGATAGGGAAGCAGACAAGAGAGGGAGGAGGATTGGAGGGAAAGGAGGCGGGTGGTAGGTAAGAAAAAGTAAATATACATCAAGGAAACGATTAAGAAGACCCAGAGCAGTAAGAGAAGGATATGACGAAGAATAGTGTCATGTAAATTGCATAGAGCTTGATAAGAGGGTTTGATACGTGACAATCGGTCAGTGATGGGCACGTTTGGCACGGCACGCCTTTACATGCACGGCAACGGCACGGCATTCGAAGGCACGTGCTCTAGTATCCATTTTTTTACTCTGCACGCCACGACCTTACACATGTTCCAACAGACTGACCCGCGCCACTATGCACGGAAAAACATAGAGCGCATTATTGCCATGTTAAAAGAGATATGAAAGGTTTGAAAGAAATTATTAAAAGGTCGGAAGCCGTAATTTGTGCACACGCATAAACCATCTTGTGACGGCGAAATGAAAGGGAAGGTGTATACGGAAAGCAAGGAAGCACGAGAGAATACCGGGGGGGCTGGAAAGGATCGTGGGATGTCGTGTGTGCGGTGGTGGGGGTGGCACTAGGTGAGGTGAGGTGAGGTGGCCACAAATTATAGAAGGAATGAAACCACCGTTAGCGAAACATCGGCAGGCAACCTACACACGTACTAGTAATTAATAGGTCTATTATCACCGCCTCTGTGCACTTTCGGGACATTCACTTATCATTATAATATCGTCCAGGCTTACCGTGATGAAGCGTGAAAGACAACTCGCTAGAAATATCATAATGAATCGATTCACTTCTATTCACACTGCTACTCCACATACTACCTCCACCACCACACCACACCACACCACCACCACCACCACCACCACCACCACCACTACCCACTACACTACCTTGCTTAATACCTAGGGTCTGCTAACGAGAGTTCTCAGAAGACTTTCCGAAAGGTTAATGATGGATAATATTGAGGTATTCATCCTTCCCAGGTCTTTGAGCCGGGCCACAGGGAGAAGTTTACAGCAAGCTGCAGACACCCCTCCCTCATCCGAAACCGCGTCACGAGGTCACTGCGCCTGAAGAACCGCGCATGAAACAAGACCAAACCCGCCCTGAGACTCGTCCTGTCTCGGGCAAGACTTCCCAAGAAAATGTCACACCACCGAACGGCCCAGCGCGCGTCGCCTGGGCCAGACAAGTAGCCGCAGCGAGGGAGCGGCGGCAAGTACAACGCGTCCGTCTCTCTTTGACACCCAAGAAACCGCCCAAGCCTCCCCCTGAGCCTTCCCAAGACATCGCCACACCACCGCAAGGCCCAGCGCGCGTCGCCTGGGCCAGACAAGCGGCGGCGGCGAGGGAGCGGCAACAAGCACAGAGCAGTAAGGCAGCGGCGCCCAGCGACCCCAGCCACTGAGGTGGCGGTGCGCCCTCCTTACACTCAGAGGCGCGTTGACCTCAGCGGCGCGTTTGTTCTTAGATAGACAAGGCCGAACAGAACTTCTTGAGGTTTCAGGCATCGAAATCTATCCAAAATGAACAGTGGCATGATAGTGATAGTGGGTTCTGAGGAGGGCGACGCCCAAGCCCCTCAATGGTAGCAGCGAGCACTGACCCAGACAGCTAGGGTGTGTGTGTGACCCGCCTCCTGGGCTTGGGAGACTGAAAGGAGAGCGAGGAGCTCAAATAGTTAGGAATTCCTAACTAGGAGGTTAACAAAGAGGAGGAGCCCATTAGACAACATTAGCTGGTAATTTGTTCAACCGATTGACAACTCTGACATTGAAATGATTTTCACGGAGATCTGTGATGCACCGCTGACCATTCAGTTTTAAACCGTTGTTTCTTGTTGTCACGTGAGGAGAAACCTCGAATAGGTTCTCGTGATTGATGAAATCGAATTCTTTAAGGATCTTAAAAGTTTATATCAAGTCCCCACGGATTCTATGATCCTTTAAGGAAAATATTATTTAAGGAAAACAAGGAAAACTATGTTTCCGCAGCCTATCTTCATAAGTTGAATTTCGCAGAGATGGAATCAGTTTGGTCGCTCTTCTTTGAACTGATTCTAATTTGACTTCATCTTTTACGAAACAAGGCGACCAGAGCTGAACAGCATATTCTAAATGCGGCCTAACCAAAGACGTGTATAACGTATATATCATTACTCAAGAAAAATTACTCTGAAGGAGGAGGAGGAGGAGGAGGATTACATAGGATTACATAGGAATAACAGACACCAGGAGACCTATTGGTCCATGACGAGGGTATCTGCTGAACTACATACTACTAACTATCAACTACTAGTAAGAAAACAGTTGGAAAAGGATACCATGTCCTTTAAAGAAGATAGGAACATGGAAATTTCATAGTGCAGAAAAATAGGGTATGAAATATAGAGGAGGAGGAGGAGGAGGAGGAGGAGAGGAGGAGGAGGAGGAGGAGGAGGAGAAGGAGGAGGAGGAGGAGGAGGAGGGATGATAGGGAAGCCAGCAAGAGAGGGAGGGAGGATTGGAGGGGAAAGGAGGGAGGTAGTAAGAAAAAGTAAATATACATCAAAGGAAACGATTAAGAAGACCAGAGCAGTAAGAGAAGGATATGAACGAAGAATAATGTCAGTAATTGCATAGAGCTGATAAGAAGGGTTTGATGTGACAATACGGTCAGTTGATGGGCCCTGTTTGGCACGGCACCGCCTTTACATCAGCACGGCAACGGCACGGCATCGACAGGCACGTGCTCTAGTCCTGCACGCACGACCATTTACACATTTTCCAACAGACTGACCTCCGCCACTATAGCACGGAAAAAATAGAGCGCATTATTTGCCAGGTAAAAGAGATATGAAAGGTTGAAAGAAATTATTAAAAGGTCGGAGCCGTAATTTGGCACACGATAACCATCTGTGACGGCGAAATGAAAGGGAAGTGTGTATACGTGAAAGGCAAGGAAGCACGAGAGAATTACCGTGGGTGGCTGAAGGAGTGTGTGTGTGTGTGTGGTGGTGGTGGGTGGCACAGGTGAGGTGAGGTGAGGTGGCCACATTTATAGAAGGAATGAAACCACCGTAGCGGAAACATCGGCATGCCACCTACACACGTACTAGTAATAATAGTGTCATTATCACCGCCTCTGTGCACTTCAGGGATATCATTATCATTATCATTATCGTCATGGCTACCGTGATGAAAGGGTGAAATATCCATGCTAGAAATATCATCATGAATACGATTTCACTTCTACACACTGTACTACCACTACTACCTCCACCACCACCACCACCACCACCACCACCACCACCACCACCACCACCACCACACCACTACCACTACCACTACCTTGCTTAATACCTGGGTCTGCTAACGAGAGTTTTCTCAGCAGACTTTTCCACGAAAGGTTAATGATGGATTTAATATTTGTGTGTATTCTTATGGCAATAAAATATTTGAACTTGAACTTGAACTACCACTACCATTACCACCACCACCACCATCACCACTACCACCACCACCACTACCACTACAGCTACCACCACCACTACTACCATCATCATCACCACCACATCCACCACCACCACTACCACCACCACCACCACCACCACTACTCTTGGACCCACTGCCTCCCGCCTCCTTAATACACTCCATTATGACCATTACGACTTGAAAGCGATGGAGAAAAGATACAATAGCCGTTCCTCCAAAAGCCTCCGTGACAGGCGAGACAGACGCTCCTCCTGACGGGGCCGAAGACGAGGCAATGCGACACGTCTCCATTTCTGAAGTGATATCCAAGACCTGATAAAAAGCTGATGTTGGAAAGATAGTTGAAGGAAGGAAAGAAACCAGAAATAATAGGGTGAGAGATAGGAGTAAGAATGGAGGAAGAGGAGAAAGGAGACGAAATATATAAGGACAGGGGGAGGAGATGAGGGAAGGAGGAAGGGAAGAAAGAAAAAAGGTGAGAGAAAGAAGGAAAGAAATATAGGACGAAGAGAAAGAAGGAAAGGAAATTTAGGGAAGAAGGAGAGGGGGAGGAGATGAGGGAGGAAGGGAAGAAAGAGAAAAGGTGAGAGAAAGACGTAGGAATGGAGGAAGAGGAGAAAGAAGGAAGGAAAATGTAGGGAATAAGGTTAGGGGGAGGAGATGAAGAAGGGAATATAGTGAAGGTCTTGAAAGGAATGTAGAAAGGATTGTAACTAAGGTAAGAAAAGACTATGTGTAAAAGTAAGGAAAAAGTATCAGGGAATTGTTAGGGAAAAATATATAAAGCGTTAGAGAGTGAGGTGAGAGTATGGTGGTGGGCTGAATGGCGGCAAAGTTTGTAGTTTTTGTTTAAAATTCATGATTGTGATGACGTGTTTGCTAGTCATTAGGAAAATTTTAATATTATATATGCTAATAACATGAATCAAATGGTTTGTATTCATGTGATGTGATAATAAGCTTAATTATTACTGTGATTAATCATTTGTGATTATCATTATTTCTTCTATTTTTATCATCATCATTAATTGTTTATCATTATTATTATTTTTTTTAGTTATTGTTATCATTACTATCTGTTGTTTTAGTACTGTATTTAATTTTATATAGCTTCTTGAGGATTGTAACTCATTATGATAATTTATTTTGGTTATCATTGGACACTTTGATCAATTTTATCCCTTTTATGACACAATCCTGTAGGAATAGATGAGAACGATAAAGGCGTGATAGAATAAGGGTGAGGTAGGAGTTAACGACAGGTAGGACGCACACACATCCTTATTAGGTCATGTTACCAACTCCAACCTCCTTATCCCTCCGAGGCCTTATCCTCCTATGTAATGACGCCTCATCATCAACAGCAAAGTATTCTTGGGATGACCAAAATGTGTCCCAAGCTTCACACAGTAATGCTTGTGCTCTACGCCACCCTCCTGCTGCTGGTGCTGGCGGGGGACGTGGCCACCATCATATACGGCCACTTTTTTTTTTAAAGTGAAAAACAAAATACAAATGGCTGGTAGTAGTATATAATATAGGCTATAGCTTAACTGTATATTGACTGACATTCATGATAACTTTATGTTATACTGGATAGCAATGTATAGATGTTTATATTTTAACGTTGATTTATTAGTATCAGCACACACACACACACACCCACCCACCCACCCACCCACCCACCCACACCCACACACACACACACATACACACAAGGATGGTATCTAATGATGTCGCAGTCAACCGTCGTAACACATGCTATATTTTAAGTCGCTCGCTTCCCCCTTTCCTTTTCCCTCCTCCCTTCCTGCCCCTTTACCGCCAACCTTTCCATCCCTCCACCCACACACACCTCCCAGCCTACCTGCTTTAGACAATATTACACGTGTGATTGGAGTACTTGGGTGGTGTGTGCATCGTGTTTCTTGAGGCATATATTTCATTTCGTCCCAATAATGCATCATAAATATTTTGATAGATCTGAAATAAGATACTAACACTGATACCTATAGGCTACAAGACATAGTAAATACAGAGTACATATTCCTACACTGCTCTGCTTGTTTATAAGTTATCCTACAGTGTAACATCCTTGAAAAATATGGAAGTTTGTACCGATAGCTGTTTCTTCAAAATACTTCCCTTATAAAACAAAGCATAACAGCTACAAATTGAAGTAAGGAACAACATCTACTTTGTCAGGTCTGCGTCAGTATTACCTGCAGGGGGTGGCAATATACCTGACTCAAAGTATTGCCCGCCCATGTTTTCAGCGGTAACCAATTATTGTAGTGATTCAGTCGCTTAACAGACGTTTTTATGGGTCGTGTTTTGTTGGCAGTGAGTGTGTTGAATGTGTTATGGCTGCTGCGTGCACTGTAATTTGTGTTGGGGGGAGGAGGGAGGGAGGGAGGGGGTTGATATAGATGTCTTTGACTAACTAATGTCCGATGATTAGGTCTGAATGTCTGTGATGCCTTATCTAAGATTCAATTATAGGATGAAATGAGAGGTGAACAGGCGAATACACACACACACACACACACACACACACACACACACACACACACACACACACACACACACACACACACACACACACACACACACACACACACACACATGGCGAAGCTAGATGTAGGAAAGGATATATAAGACCAACGCTAGTCACCTTCTCTCCCTTTTCACCTTCCCTATCTCCCTTCCCTACTCCATTTATCCCAGTACCTCCCTCCATCTTCCCTCCCTTCTCTCCCTACCTCCCTTAATTCTTCTCTCCTTTCCTCCCTCCTCACTGCCCGGCACACCATTACTCTTAGACCCTGCCTCCCCTCCCCCCTGCCACCCTTCCTTCTTCCCCTGGCACACTTCCCCCTGTTTACTCTATCGTAAGAAGCAAATTGACTGGATTAAGAGGAAAAGCAGATGGATGTTACGCCTACTCTTATGTGCTCTTGCTCTTGATTCTTTTTTGTTTCCTCTTTGTTTCTTCCTCTTCTTGTTAATGCCTGCGTATGTCTGTATGTGTAGTGTGTGTATTGCGTGTGTACTTGAGGCGTACTTGCATTGTTCCTGTACAGTGTTTTTTCTTCGTTAGTGGATGAATGAGTAGTCACGTTCACCCTGCTCCTCTGTTCTCTCGAGGTTTTGGTAATGAGGGAGGGAGAGTAGGAAGGGGGAAGGGAGGGAGAGGAGAGCCCTTAGCAGTCCCCCTACCCCCCTCTCTTCCCCCTCCACCTTGACTCTCCTTCCCTCCCTCCATCAGACATCAGTCATTGTCAGTGTCGCTCTCTAAGGAAGTGGTTCCCTGCTCCTCCCCTCTTCTCTCTCTCTCTCTCTCTCTCTCTCTTCTCTCTCTCTCTCTCTCTCTCTCTCTCTCTCTCTCTCTCTCTCTCTCTCTCTCTCTCTCTCTCTCTCTCTCTCTCTCTCTTTTTAGATTTAAGATTTTACTTTGTATTTGATATTCGCATTATTGTATTATACGTATAAGATGTACAGATACTTGTAAATGAAAATTCTGATTCTATCTGTTCTGATTTTTCTTCTCTCTCTCTCTCTCTCTCTCTCTCTCTCTCTCTCTCCTCTCTCTCTCTCTCTCTCTCTCTCTCTCTCTCCTCTCTCTCTCTCTCTCTCTCTCTCTCTCTCTCTCTCTCCTCTCTCTCTCTCTCTCTCTCTCTCTCTCTCTCTCCCTCTCTCTCTCTCTCTATCCTCTTTTCTCTCTCTCTTCTCTCTCCCTTCTCTCTCTCTCTCTCACTCTCTCTCTCGTCCTTTCTTCTCCCTCCTCTCCTCCTCTCTCTCCTCCTCCTCTCTTTTCTAACTCATTCTTCCTCTCCCTATTGCCTCCTTTCCCCCTTCCTCCTCTCCTCCTCTCTCTCTCTCTCCTCGTCCTCCCTCCTCCTCGTCCTCCTCTCCTCCTCTCCTCCTCCGTCCTCCTCCTTATCTTTCCTCTCCTCCTTCGCCGAGATGTGGCAGTGAAGCACAATGCAGGAGGCAGACACTCGCTTTGGAACTCGAAAAAGCTATTCAGATCCACGTTTTAATAGCATTAGGTCCAATAACACTAACCAGATCTAAGGCAGCTGTCCGTCCCTTGTCGTCTCAGCGTTAGTGGGACAGTGGAAGGCGTGGCAGGAAGAAAGGAGCATGGAGGAAAGTGGGAGAGAGAGAGAGAGAGAGAGGAGAGAAGGAGAAGAAAAGAGAGATGAAGATAGGAGAAGAGAGATAGGAAATTTTTATATATCTCGCCAGCCAAAGAATATAATTTTATGTTTTTATCTAGGAAGAATAATGTGTTAATATGAAATTGTGATATGAAATTCGCAGGATTATTATTTGTATAGAGAAGGAAGTTACTTGTAAGAAATTGTTTATTTGTCTTGCAGGAAAAGAAACTAAGAAAATTAGATCAAATAATATTGCAGAAAGGTAGGAAGGAAAGGGAATCAGAGGGAGCAGGAAGCAAAACAAGGTAAATACGAGAGAGAGAGAGAGAGAGAGAGAGAGAGAGAGAGAGAGAGAGAGAGAGAGAGAGAGAGAGAGAGAGAGGGAGAGGGAGAGAGAGAAGAGAGAGAAAGAGAGGAGAGAGGAGAGAGAAGAGAGTAAGGGGAGGGAGAGGGACAAAGAAATAAGAACACTTGACGTTGCGGTGTGTTGAGCATAAGGGACAAGGAAGCGCCTCGAGACTCAAAGCCCCAAATGGAGGAACAGACGGGCCGCGACAGACAGACAGACAGACAGACACACCTACACACAGGCAGACGGACAAACAGACAGACACACAGACAGACACACCTACACACAGGCAGACGGACAAACAGAAAGACAGACAGACAGACAGACAGACACACCTACACACAGGCAGACGGAGAAACAGACAGACAGACAGACAGACAGACACACAGACAGACACACCTACACACAGGCAGACGGACAAACAGAAAGACAGACAGACAGACAGACAGGCACACCTACACACAGGCAGACGGACAAACAGACAGACAGACAGACAGACAGACAGACACACCTACACACAGGCAGACGGACAAACAGAAAGACAGACAGACAGACACACCTACACACAGGCAGACGGACAACAACAGACACAGACGACAGACAGACACACACACCTACACACAGGCAGACGGACAAACAGACAGACAGACACACCTACACACAGGCAGACGGACAAACAGACAGACAGACAGACACACAGACAGGCAGACAGACGGACGGACAAATAGACAGACAGACACACAAAAACACAGCCAGACAGACAGCAATTTACGTTTAATGCTCACACAGAGAACCACAAACAGCGAGACACTTACTACTTTATGCGAGAATTTTGAGGATATAACTTTTACTTTTAACAAACTTTAACCTCACTAACTTGCTAACTTTTACTGAATGGTCAAGAGAAACGATAGTACTGCACAAGGCTTCTCACCACCTAACACTCCCGCTCCTACGACTGGAGGTAAGATAAGAAAGAGAGAATATGAAGGTAAAAAGGAGTAGATTTAGGAGGGTATGGCCATAAAATCAAGACAGGATCGTCGATATAGGTAACGTTACTGTGTATGTGTGTGTGTGTGTGTGGGTGGTTGGGTGGTTGGGTGGGTGGGTGTTAATGGAGTGAATCAGTGTACGTCGGTGGATCTTTCATTAGTACCACTCCACCTGCCACTCTTCCACCTCTTCACCTCCACCACCACCACCACCATCATCACCACCACCTAGACCACCACCACCACCACAAACAAATGAAATTTCATGAGTGTCAGTCTTTGTGGGTCCATTGGTATTCCTTGCAACAGCTTCTTCAGGTCGCACCCTTGAATATATTCCTCTTCCTCTTCCTCCTCTTCCTCCATTATCCTTTGTTTTGTCTTATCTGCTCCTCCCTTGAGACTACTTCAGATCTCTATGGAAGGAAGAAGGTCAGGTTAAGAAACTCCCCTACAAAAAAAAATGTTTTACTTTATTTGCGAAGGATATAGGAGGGAGTGAAGGAGGAGGGACTAAAGGAGAGTGAAGGAGGAAGAGGAAAAAAGTGAAAAGAAAAGAAAAAGAAAGGAGGACTAGTAGGAGAAGGATAAAGAAGGAAAGAAAAGAGGGAGAAGGGGGTAGAGAAGAGGGGAAGAGGAGGAAAAGCCATCAGCGAGGGAGATTAAAAATGTGCCCCTTTTAAAGAAGTATAAAGCGTAAATGAACCCAAAAGTTTACTCTAAAGCCAACGTGAGCATAAAAGCGTGTGCAGAAAGCCTGTATATCAGAGAAAATTGCATGATATTGGTTATTCGGGGAAGCTGCTGTTTACACCCTGGGATTACATTACCGGCCGCTTGATGGCAGCACCAGCGCCACACCAGATAAACAAAGACTTCAGTGAAGAGTGAACCCCCACAGGACCTCGGGGGCAGGGTGGCAGGGGGCTGGGTAGGGGTTCGTGTGGTGGGGGGCTGCGTGTTTTGGGAAGTAAAACGATGTGGGTGGGACGGAGATTGTGTGAGAGCCAGAGGGACAAGTGAGGGAAGGGAGAGGGAGAGAGGGGAGGGAGAGGCGTGGAAGGCTTGGATAGAGAGGTCTTATCATTCCTTCACTCCATTCACTATCAGCAGGGTACTTCACTCCTCCTCGTCGCCATATTAGCGTGGAAGGGTGACGTTGCAGTGTACTTGGCGGGGAGGCTATGGTCGGCGCTGAAGTGGACTAACAGTGGCAATATTGGTGGTCGTCCAAACCGCCGCGTCTCCCCTCGGTGTCACATGGATAATTCACTATCGGGGAAGACACTGTAGCCTGCCTACACGTGCCTGACGCCGCTCACCACTGTGCAGATGTATGACTGAAATGTATGTACCTTCATGAGACACCCAGGGGCGGACCAGCCTTCACAATGACTGGCGGAAATATTTTGATGACGAGCGACCTGTATGCTCCAGCGAGGGGGCAGGTGAGGGTAGGCCTGGCGCCCCTCCACCGCCGTGATGGGGTGGCCTCACAGGTGACTGTCGGACACAAACATGGAGCTAGAGGATGAAGAGACCTGCCTTGAATGATAACAAACTGAATGAAGATTGCAATAAGTTTCTGGTATATAATATATATATATATATATATATATATATAATATATATATATATATATATATATATATATATATATATATATATTATATATAATATATAGTGAAGGAATCCATGGTAGAGTTTTGTACATAGTGAACACATGCCAACCACGTCTCTCGCTGGCTGGCAGGATATAATAAATGTAAATATGATTGAAGGTTTTGGCAATGAGATTTTTGGATTAGATAGATTTACTTAAGCAAACCTTTCTTCAAAGGTCTAATATAAAGAAATATATGACCAGCACATCTGTACTTATGATATCTTGGAGCTCCAGAACAGCTTCAGTGAGATGAGAGATCCACAAATTGATGGTATGTATATTCACTAAGGCTTTGTGAGGTGGTATTATGTACTTGGAGTCGTCCTGTTCCCTGCAGCAGGTATATTGTTACTTTGCTACAGTTGTTGGTAAATGTAGTTCTATGAACGTTGATGTTCCTAATATCTAAGCATGTTTGACTGGTCTCCATTTGCTTTTGTCAAGAAGAATTTGACATTTATTCATTTTCGCCATAATGTTCGCGTGCGCGGCACCGTAATACCGGCTTCTCGGGGTCAAAGACTCGGAATTTCCAATTTGACAATCCCCAACCAGTTTAGTATGATATATATTCAGGTACATACACATATGACTTGATCATGATACCTCGCCAACAGTAGCGGGCGCGGCGCAGCTCAAGTTACAGCAGCTCATGTTAACTGTTATCTATCTATCGTTCTTTTCTCTCCATTGCCTAATTAGCTCTCGAACCTTTTATGCAAGCTCTGCTGAATACTGAGACTTTCAGCATTAATTATGTGATATTAGAGGCCAGATAAATAAAACCTGTAGTTTGAACTTGCCATGTACTACGAGGGAAAAAAATATGTAGATAAATGCATACAAGTTGATTAAGCAGAAGCCTCCTGAATCTCGCTGTGAGTCCGGGGACAGGAAAGGCTGTCAGGGTCTGTTGTCTGCTGTCGGGACGCGGATCTGACTTGACTGTATAACTAATCCAATTAATGAATAGTTTTCTCTTTTCTTCTTACATTCTGCATATTCTTGCATTTTAATTAGAGACAAATACTTCATCTTCTTCAGACTTGGATAACAGGTGTGTTTTTTTGACAATACTTTTATCTTGAAAACTTTTGTTGGACTTCCACCGAGGTATCACGCTGCACGTAACACACGTGGCTGTCTCTTGCATGCTCTCAATGAAAGCCTTATGTATCCGTGTTTAAGCTATGAGTATCCGTGTTTATCGTATCGATGTATTGTGAGCGGCGGAGATGCAATGTCAGGCCTGTTGCTGACGTCGTTTGCAGCAAGTTTATCAAGACCTCCCACCCACGGGAAATGGACATCAAGAAATAAGATTGAAAAAAAATTGTGGTCGCCATTCAGTTAACATGAAGGATCGTGGGAGGGCAAACAGGCGAGCTTTATGAGAAGAACCGCTGTCATGTGTCTGTCATAAGCGTTATCTGATGACATGACGACTTGTGACGGATAAATACACGACGGTTTAGCGATAATTGTTACTTATTAGGTCCAATAACTGTGTCAAGTCGCCAAGAATAATTGTTTTATACATCATTTTTCGTGCATTGTTGTATTCATGCGAGCGAATGGATTTTCCTGCGAGTGGTTTACATTCCATTGATATACTTACGTGCACTTATACATTATCTTATTGGATTGATTTACAGCGGACCAGGCATAGCTTAGCCTTTCATCATACTTGAATTCGAAAAAAAATAAAAAGCGATTGAGAGATTGTGTTATACAGGATCTAGATAGTCAGATTTTTTTTTTCTTTTTTTTCTTTTTTTACTCCTTGGTACAGGGAGGAAGGCCAAGACGACACCCATGAAACGCGGCAGCAAATGGGTGCACCTCGCTACAACACACCTATTTTATGGGGGACACAAGGCCTGGGACAGAACCGAACACACGCGTGAAAAAGATTGGACGTGAGGAAAAAGAAAGATCCAGGCAAGTAGTGAATCTAGCCGGGCAGGACAAGGAGGAGGGGAACTGTACCAAACACGACATTGACATTTTTTGTAACCCCTTTCGCGCCCAGATTTTTCCTTTGCTATATAAAATCATCTGTTGTTAGCCATAAAATTACGAAATGTAACTGAATATACCAAATTAGATAGTGGACAAGGATACTAAACAGGTCATATCTAGAAAATATTACTTACATTCATTAAAATAGTCTAATGGTAGCCAAATTACAATGGAAATTACGTTCTGGGCATCAAGGGGTTAACATCACAAAGGACTGGCCAAGGGGGAAAACAACAACATGAAGCCCGTTAAGTTGCCAGTGTCTAAAGAGAATATAAAAAGAGGGGTGGGCCAAACCAATTTAGTTCGGACATAAGGAAAAACACGTCCACACAACTTACGAATTCTCAAGGGAAAATAGATTCAGTTCTGGAAAGTGAAAAAAATATTGATAAAAAAACTGAGCATCAAAAGATATATAAACCCGACAGGAAGGATGAGAGTTAAGCTACGCGGAAAAAAAATCTTAAGAACATGTTGGTGAAGGAGGGAAAAAAATTGTATCTTCAAAGGAGGACATCAGGAGTCAATGAGGCGTGAAGAACAGTTGCCAGTCCTCGCCGGGACCCAGCTTTTTGGGAGGCGATAACAACACGTCCTGGGCAGGTGGCGGCAGGTGGTGCGTTTTGGCAGGTGTAGCGAGATAGCCAGCCTTGTGTGTGTTTAAAGGCCAATTCTTCACAGTGGCATGTTACGATTAGAATATAAGTGGTTGTTCGATGTCCACTTTTTTGAGTTATTGATAGTGCTTAAAATGTTTAGAAGTTAAGTATGTAAGAAGAGACTTTTTAGAAGATTGGAGGTGGTTCAGAGAGAGAAAAGAGAGAGAGAGATATTCAGATTCAGATTCAATACTTTTGTTCACAATTAACATTTGTGAAAAAGACTTTCAGGATAACAGTCTTATGGCGGTATACAGATTATTAACTGATGATAAAATAAGTACAGCAATATGAATGACAAAGGTAGTTGTAAGAGAGAGAGAGAGAGAGAGAGAGAGAGAGAGAGAGAGAGAGAGAGAGAGAGAGAGAGAGAGAGAGAGAGAGAGAGAGAGAGAGAGAGAGAGAGAGAGAGAGAGAGAGAGAGAGAGAGAGAGAGAGAGAGAGAGATATTGGACATCAGAGAATTAGCCAATTACCGCAGTGACTACCGCCTCATCATGGCCTCAACACACCCTGGCAGCTCCTCCCATCCATCATCCTCCCTCCCCCTTCGACCCTCACAGCCTCGACTTCGCTAAAGTCGCCAGTAAGTATGGGGAGGGGGACACATAGGCCTACCGATTTAGGGGGCGAGGGAGGGGTTGCGACAAAGCGTGGCCGACAGCTCTGTGATGGATCGTCTCCCACAATGCACCGCGATACTCCATGACTCACGCGGGAAAATAGTGAAGGAGGAGGAGGAGGAGGAGGAGGTGGTGATGGTAGGGGTACTAGGGAGGGGCGTCACAATAAACCCTTTGGAGTGGGGGGATTTAGCGGATCGAGGAGGCTACTGGTGAGGCCTTCCCCTTTCCCCCCCTTCCCCATGCCCCCCTTCCCCCCCTTCCTCCTCCTCAACACCCTCTTCTTAGCACAGTTATTGAGTTTCTTTCCTATCTCATCCACATTCTCCTACGTCCCCTCTGCCTCTCATCCCTTTTTCTATCTCTTTACCCACATTTCTTCTCCCTTCTCCCCTTCTCCCCTTCTCCCCTTCCCCCCCATCCTATCTCACTCCCACGCCATTCTCCTTTCTCTCTATACCTTCCATCTCCCTTTTTCCTTTTTCCCACACTAATATTCCTTTTTTTCCTCTCTCTCTCTTCATCTTGTTTTCCTCTTCCTCCCCTTGTCCTTCAATCCTCTTCTAGGGCCGACTGTCAATACTTGAGCCTTTTTTCCCTGTAGTCTTCCACCTAACGTTGATTTTGTTGCTCAATACTCCTAAAGTGCGAAGTCTCATTATTTCTTATTTGATGGTGGAATGATATTTTTATTGGTGGAACTGAATATTTTTATATTACTAGTGACATATTTTCATCGAGCTCCGAACTATTCAATGTTGATTAATCTCTTCAAGAGAGGATGCCCGTATTCAAATTTACGGCTTTCGCGCCACTCGATGAATTGTGAATATTTGTAGGACGTAATTAGTCCGAAACGCTGCATCTAGATATCGTATAATTCTGTATGGCGCCGGGATACATTTTGGGCGTTCAGTGTTGATTTAGACATCATTTCGGATGCGGAGCGCCAGACACCTTTCTGATTCAGTGACTCATTTTTAAGTAATTTTCATGTGTTTATATTTACATAGTCGTGATTTGTCAGGCGGGCATTGGATTTGGTCGTGTGAAATTGTTTATAGCTCACTTAGCCACACTTAGATTAGTATTCCTGGTGGTAGTGAATGTCCTGTGAATTAGGGATCATATCAGCCCGAGGCATGGTTGGTGCAAGGGAGTTGCGGTGTGAAGTGTAGCGTGTGTAGCAGTAGGAGTGTAGCGTGTGTAGCAAGTCAGGATGTGGTAGCGTGTGTGGTCACAGTCAGGAGTGTAGCGTGTGTAGCGAGTCAGGATGTAGCGTGTGTAGCAGAGTCAGGAGTGTAGCGTGTGTAGCAAGTCAGGAGTGTAGCGTGTGTGCAAGTCAGGAGTGTAGCGTGTGTAGCAAGGCAGGAGTGTAGCGTGTGTAGCGAGTCAGGAGTGTAGCGTGTGTAGCGAGTCAGGAGTGTAGCGTGTGTAGCAAGTCAGGAGTGTAGCGTGTGTAGCAGGCAGGAGTGGTGTAGCGTGGTGTAGCGAGTCAGGAGTGTAGCGTGTGTAGCAAGTCAGTGAGCGTGTTAGCGTGTGTAGCGAGTCAGGAGTGTGTTCAGGGTGTGTGTGTAGCAAGTCAGGAGCGTGTGAGCGTGTGTAGCGATGTCAGGCAGGTGTGTAGCGTAGTGTAGCAAGGCAGGAGTGTAGCGGTGTAGCAAGTCAGGAGTGTAGCGTGTGTAGCAAGTCAGGAGTGTAGCGTGTGTAGCGAGTCAGGAGTGTAGCGTGTGTAGCAAGGCAGGAGTGTAGCGTGTGTAGCAAGTCAGGAGTGTAGCGTGTGTAGCAAGTCAGGAGTGTAGCGTGTGTAGCGAGTCAGGAGTGTAGCGTGTGTAGCAAGTCAGGAGTGTAGCATGTGTAGCGAAGCAGGATGTAGCGTGTGTAGCAAGTCAGGAGTGTAGCGTGTGTAGCAAGTCAGGAGTGTAGCGTGTGTAGCAAGTCAGGAGTGTAGCGTGTGTAGCAAGTCAGGAGTGTAGCGTGTGTACAAGCAGGAGTGTAGCGTTGTAGCAAGTCAGGAGTGTAGCGTGTGTAGCAAGTCAGGAGTGTAGCGTGTGTAGCAAGTCAGAGTGTAGCGTGTGTAGCAATTCAGGAGTGTAGCGTGTGTAGCAAGGCAGGAGTGTAGCGTGTGTAGCGAGGCAGGAATGTAGCGTGTGTAGCGAAGCAGGAGTGTAGCGTATGTAGCAAGTCAGGAGTGTAGCGTGTGTAGCGAGGCAGGAGTGTAGCGTGTGTAGCGAGGCAGGAGTGTAGCGTGTGTAGCAAGTCAGGAGTGTAGCGTATGTGGCAAGTCAGGAGTGTAGCGTGTGTAGCAAGTCAGGAGTGTAGCGTGTGTGCAAGTCAGGAGTGTAGCGTGTGTGGCAAGTCAGGAGTGTAGCGTGTGTAGCGTGTGTAGCGAGTCAGGAGTGTAGCGTGTGTAGCAAGGCAGGAGTGTAGCGTGTGTAGCGAGTCAGGAGTGTGTGGTGCCCTGGTATTGCCTTAGAGAGAGAGAGAGAGAGAGAGAGAGAGAGAGAGAGAGAGAGAGAGAGAGAGAGAGAGAGAGAGAACCCTAACCCCACAGGCAAGGTGAAAGGTGCAGTAATTACAGAGGCTGGTGCGTGAGTGTGTTGAGTGTGCTAGTTAGTGTGCTTGTACTTCGAGATGTTTTGATAGCGGCGACGTTAAGAAGGAAAGGAAAAAAATTATGACAGATGTTAAGAAGGAAAAGAAAAAATTTGATAAGTAAAGGAAAGGAGAAAAAATATACAGATGTTAAAGAAAGAAAAATTATGAATGTAAGAAAAAAAAAATATGACAGATGATTAAGAGGCAAGGAAAAAATGACAATGAAGGAAAATAGTATTTGATATGACTTTTCTTCATCTATATATTTCATTATAGATAAATTATTGTGCTATTAATACCACCATGATTTTAATGAGGCCATGGATGTCATTTTGAGCACTGAAGAGTAAAATCATAATTATGTACTTCTAATTATGCTTTGCTGGTTGCGAATAATCATGAAATACTCGTCTATAAAGTTTTGTAAATATCACCACACAAACCTTTGTTCGACTTATTTAGAATAGTTTTTTGTTGACTTATTTAGAAAAGTGGCGCGAATAACTAGTGAGTATATGATCAAAATGTTAATTCAGCATGAATAATGTAACACGGAAGAGTTGCTCCGGTAGGATTGATTCTTCTGTTGTTTACAATGTTATAATGTAGATGTCTTCTGTTGTTTGTTGTTGTTCTTGTTGTTGTTATCTTAGGCCACTCCATTCCCGGCACTGTATTGTTAGTATTAGTGTTATTATTATTATCACTACCATTATTATTATTTTTATTATTATCATCATTATTTTTTAAAGGTCTTTTGAAGCGGAAATGAGTTGAGTTGCTCTTTAATGTTTCAAGTATTTTGGCATTACCTCTGATTCGCTCATCTTTATCCCTTCCTACCCCTTCACCTGATTCCCCTTCCCCTTCCCCTACCTCTCTGTCCTTCCCCTATCCCCCTACCCTTCCCCTATCCCCTTACCCTTCCCCTATCCCCGTACCCTTTCCCTATTCCCCTACACTTCCCCTATCACCCTGCCCTTCCCCTATCCACCCAACCCTCTCCTACGTCCCTGGTGGATAAATTAGCATGAATCCCCCTTCCCCCCCGTCCCCTTCCCATCCCCCCCACACAATTATGGAGATGTGAACGAGCCAACGACAAAACACTAATATTAAAATGGTTCACTTATTCGACTCTAGTCCGATACACTCCGGCTTATCCGATGCTTCGATACACGGCCACTCGAAGCTCCATTAGGAATCTGTGAAGCTTTTGTATCGTTTCTTTGTTGCGTGCACTTGTGAATTTCGTGTTTCTCGTTTCCTATGCAAGGCGAATCTGATATTTTATTTGTTATTTTTAGTTATGTCCTCCCTCGCTACCTTATTTGCACTCGCTATAAATAGATTAAGTTCGTGTTTGAATGTTTGGACGTGTTGGGACATGTTTGGGGTGGGTAGGAGGGGTGACGAGGGGTGTGTTGGTGGGGTAGGAAGGGTTGACGAGGTTGTGTTGGGGGGGTAGGAAGGGGTGACGAGGGTGTGTTAGGGGGTAGAAAGGGGTGACGAGGTTGTGTTGGGGGGGTAGGAAGGGGTGACGAGGGTGTGTTGTGGGGGTAGGAAGGGGTGACTAGGGTGTGTTGTGGGGGTAGGAAGGGGTGACGCTGGTGTGTTGGGGGGGTAGGAAGGAATGACGAGGGTGTGTTGGTGGGGTAGGAAGGGGTGACGAGGGTGTGTTGGTGGGGTAGGAAGGGGTGACGAGGGTGTGTTGTGGGGGTAGGAAGGGGTGACGAGGGTTTGTTGTGGGGGTAGGAAGGGGTGACGAGGACGAGGACGTGGGTGGACTGCGAGGCCGTGTTGGGAAAGGAAACTGTGTAGGATTTATTTTATCCTGACTTGGCGCAGCATTTGTTTTGTTTATAATATTATGTTACATTGTCATGGAGGCTGATTACTCACTGTCTCTCTCTCTTGTTTATATTATGTTACATTGTCGTGGAGGCTGATTACTCTCTCTCTCTCTCTCTCTCTCTCTCTCTCTCTCTCTCTCTCTCTCTCTCTCTCTCTCTCTCTCTCTCTCTCTCTCTCTCTCTCTCTCTCTCTCTCTCTCTCTCTCTCTCTCTCTCTCTCTCTCTCTCTTTGTCTCATTGTTACGGGAATGAAAATGTCTCGAGGGAGTAATGGGTAAGAAAGGGAAGGTTCATGGCTCGTCTAATGGCTGGTAATGAGCACATGTATTTTAGAGAAAGATATCAAGAAAGTATAGTGTCTTGTCTTCCGTGGTAAAAAAAGAAAGGAGGATACTGTGCTTGTTTACATTGTGGTAGTGGTGATGGTGGTATCGGTGGTGAAGGGGTGGGGGTGGTGATGGTGGTATCGGTGGTGAAAAGGTGGTGGTGGTGATGGTGGTGGTGGTGGTGGTATCGGTGGTGAAGAGGTGGTGGTGGTGATGGTGGTGGTGGTGGTGATGGTGGTGGTGGTGACGGTGGTGGAGATAGACCTACGTGTTGTATCTGGTTATTCTCATGTTCTCAATGTGGCATGATGTTATTTATGGGGGAGGCATATGGGAAGAGGAATGCTGTGGCCATATGTCTTTGTGAGTGTGTGTGTGTGTGTGTGTGTGTGTGTGCGTGCGTGTGCGTGTGCAAAGAAAAACATGAAAGAAGTAAGAGAAAGTTAAAGAAGTTAGAGAAGGTAAGTCACCACCAATTAGCTTATAACCGCGAAGGAAGAATTTTGTCTTTGATGAAAAAATAAAAACTGAAAAATCGGTGCACATAAACACTACCAATATACGAAGGACCAAGAAATACACAGAAACAGTAGTTATCTATTAAAAACAACCTGCAAACCTTAAACAACCTTAACCTTAATAATAAACCTGAAAAATCGTTGCACTTAAGTTAAACACTACCAATAGACGAAGGCCCAAGAAATACACGGAATTAGATATCCTTCTCCCTGAGTTTCGCCACACCATCTATAATATAATAATAATATAAAATAATAATAATAATAATAATAATAATAATAATTTCATTTTCACCCGAAGGCATACATGAAAAAAAGCATAATATACATACATGACGAAATGAACTAACTTCTAATGAACTAACTAAAATGAACTTCAGTACTAAAGCAAAACTAAAATATAATATACACTTGTGGGCAATATATACACTGCACTATAGCCCAACACGCAGGAATTAAGCCTCATAAGCGCGGCGCAAAAGCAGAGCCACAAAATTTCATCTGGATCAAATACACGTGATTCTGAGGTAATTAGATTGGCTAACGATGAGTAAACAGGAACCCGGCAGTGCTGATGCGGTGTCATGGTTCATCACCTCCACTTACACGCCACATGTATCCTGCCCCTCCACTACCCTCCACCACCACCCCTTCCCTTGCACTACCCTCCACCACCACCCCTTCCCCTCCACCACCTCCACCACCACCCCTTCCCTTGCACTACCCTCCACCACCACCCCTTCCCCTCCACTACCCTCCACCACCACCCCTTCCCCTCCACTACCCTCCACCACCACCCCTTCCCTTGCACTACCCTCCACCACCACCCCTTCCCCTCCACAACCCTCCACCACCACGCCTTCCCCTCCACAACCCTGCACCACCACCCCTTCCTCTCCACCACCCTCCACCACTACCCCTTCCCCTCCACCACCCTTCCCCTCCACAACCCTCCACCACCACCCCTCTCTCTTCTTCTCCACCACCCTCCACCACTACCCTCCACAACTACCCCTTCCCCTCCCCTACCCCTTCCCTTCCACTACCCTCCACCACTACCCCTTCCCCTCCACCACCACCCCTTCCCCTCCACTACCCTCCACCACCACCCTTCCCCTCCACTACCATCCACCACTACCCCTTCCCCTCCAATACCCTCCACCACTACCCTCCACCACTACCTCTTCCCCTGCACTACTCTCCACTCTTGCTCCACCCTCCCGCCTAGATCCCATTCACTTCATCCATCATTTCAGCACCATTTCCTACCCATTTATCACCCCAACAGCCCATGCTATTTTTCTACCATCCCTTACATCCCTTACACTACTCCCTCCACCACTCCACTTCTTCCCTTCCCATACCTCTCTCGCTCCCCTTGACTCACCCTACCTGTCCCATATTTACTTTGTCTCCTCTGCCGCTTCCCTCCCTGCGCCCCTGCCTATCCCCTGCATCCTCCCCTCCGTCCTTTAGTAAGTGAACGGCAGGGGTTGTCCCGACTCTTAATTTAGTTATGATAGTGGAAAATATGATTAAGTGGGATGCAAAACGCTTGGGTATTTATTTTCTTTTATGCATTTTTCTAGTTTTTCATATTTTTATATAGTCCTGATGGTTATACTTTTTTTAAGCGAATGGAATAAGCTGATGATACATATATGATTTGAAGCAGTTTTAGGAATTAGAAGAAATTTGATACCTCGTCGTGTTGTCGTATTTCCTCTCCCGTACACGAAAACACACACACACACACTTTTTTTTCAGTCCCACGACAACTTTCACGTCAATGAAGGAATTTTCTTTATTGACACATTAGATACCGAAACGATATTGCAGGCGATCCTTTGTGTGTGTGTGTGTGCGTGGTGTGTGTGTGTGTGTGTGTGTGTGTGTGTGTGTGTCTGTGTGTGTGTGTGTCTGTGTCTGTGTCTGTGTGTGTGTGTGTGTGTGTGTGTGTGTGTGTGTGTGTGTGTCTCTGTGTGTGTGTGTCTGTGTGTGTGTGTGTGTGTGTGTGGTGTGTGTGTGTGTGTGTGTGTGTGTGTGTGTGTGATTGTGTGTGTCTGTGTGTGTGTGTGTGTGTGTGTGTTCATGTATTTGTACTCATAATCTGGTGTATTATTTTTCAGAATCCAAATAAAACCTTAATTCATTTATATTTCATGCTCGACTTATTATATGTATGCATTC
>JACEEZ010021834.1:87500-100000 GCA_016584305.1 Chionoecetes opilio | reverse complement strand
TAAAGGTACTAGTCCTATTTGTATCCTATTCCTTCCAATCCTTCATACTCCCCTATTCCTAAATTGTCCTATCTGCATCCTAACCTACCCTAATACCACCTATAACTCCTATCATTACCTCATCTTACCTACATACCAACGTACTTTCCTCCTACTCATCCCTTCCTATCCCTACCTCACCCCTATCCCACCCCACCCCTTCCTCACCCCATCTTCCCTTCCCATCCGTACCTCACCCCCTACCACACTACCCATCCCCTGCATCCTGCAAACCCATCCCACCCCCTTCACCCCCACACCCCTCCCACCTGCCTCACCCCTCCCCCCTCACCCCATCCAGTCCCTCATCACCCCTTGGTTTGTCTTCATTATGTAATCAGCGCGAGACTGACGCTTGTTTGCCGTCGGCTCTCGGGTGGCGCTCACAGGTAATTTTCAGATAATCATGCACACTTCTGATAGACTTAGAATTAATTTGAGCGTCCCAAGTATCTGCCAGCTACTCATTAAGAGGCCGCGAGATGGCTGTGTTAGGCGGCGGTAATTCCTTAGATAGAAGATTGCATATATAAGAAGACGTTGATGGTGTTTGGGTCGTTAATCAAGTTGGTGGTTTTTCGTGTTTATTTTTCTTTCTTTGTTTGCTTCGTGTATACTATTTGGTATTATGTTGTAGGAAGTGTGGTGGTTTTAAATGCGTCAATTTTTTTTAGGTTTCTAACTTTGCTCGCGAAGGTACTGTTTGTGGGACTGAGTTTGGCAGCTTTGTGTACTATACAATAAATGGCGAAATATTTCATAGGTGAAAATTAGAAAAAAGACAGAAAATAAATAAGAAATATATAAAAATGAATAATATAGAAAAAAGACAGAAAATAAATAAGAAATATATAAAAATAACTAATATAGAAAAAGAAATAGAAAATAAATTAGAAATATACAAAAATATATAATACAGAAATTTTGAAATATAAATTTTACTTTTCGATTATATTATTTCTTTCCACGTGTTAACTCATTATTTTATCTATACTCAAGAGGTTTTTGTGTGTGTGGGTGTACATGCGTGCGCTTCTTTTGGTGGTGATAGAAATACAATAGCGTCCTGGGAGACCCGCTATCCTATGGTGGACAGTTATGAAATTTGATTATGCCCTTTTGACTTCGTCCCCTCCTGGGTGGCGGCTTCCCATAGACAAGTCCATCCACTCTGAAGCGTCACATCATCAGCCATGAATCACGCCACGCCTGCCACCGCGACCCTCACACGTAGTCCTCCCTTCCAATACACACGCTAGAGGGGGGGATGACTACCTTTATTCAGTACCCTCACAAGTCATCTTCTTTTCTCCTCATCATGTGTTTGTCTTGTGGCCGCCGCAGCCCCCGAGGCAACCATTCTGCGGCGATATCCTCACGATAGTCCCCCGAAGCCCTCCCTCGCTGTCTCCATCGCCGCCTCCGCCGTTGGAAAGCTGTGATAAACCTGGTTATAGGGGCGGCGTCCCCCTCCTACGCCGAGTCCCCTGGGGCGCCGATGTTGCCGACACGAGGTTTGCAGCGTCAGCAGGGGCCGATGATAACACACACACACACACACACACACACACACACACACACACACACACACGCGCGCACACACACACACACACACACACACACACACACACACACACACACACACACACACACACACACACACACACACACACACACACACACACACACACACACACACACACACATACATCACTTTGCCTGCGGTGGAGGGTTTTATTACATTTCTTATCATGGTCTCGTCTCGGGGCGGAATGCTGGCTGGCTCACAACGTCACCGTCACCGTCAACTGCCTGGTATATTTCCTTAATGTTCGTCGCTTTGTTGTCGTGGCTTATTAACTCGTTAGTCATGCGAGTCACACACACAACGCATTTTTCTCCTCATATTCAGGAACGCAATAACTTCGTCCACGTAATGAAAACAAAACTCAGTGGTAGACAAACACGGGGCCTTGCCAGCCTCAGGACGCGGGGCCCCTGGACGCCCGGCAGCTGGAATAATACCACCACAACGGAGGGGCCTCAGGTGCCTCGCTGGTGTTATTACTGCTTTTCAACACACACACACACACACACACACACACACACACACACACACACACACACACACACACACACACACACACACACACACACATTTTCTTATTATTCCGTGCATACGATGAAAAATACATCTAGTCGTAACAGAGGAAGGCGGGGGGGGGGGGGGGGGGCGTGCGTGCGTGAAGGGGCGTGAAGGGTTGGGCGTGAATACCCTGCCCTTTATAACCCCCATTAAGCCTGCCGGAGACGTGCAAGTCACTGGCGCGACACACAAAATCAGTTAAGCACGAGAACCCCGGTACCTCTGACTCCAAAATGCCATTAGCAATCTAAGTGTGATGTGTGGGGGGAGGGGGTAAGGCTGTGTGTGGTTGGGGTGGGGTGATGTGTTGTGGAGTGGTTGGGGAAGGTTGGGGTGGGGCGATATGTGGTGTGTGGTGGTGTGGTTGGAAAAGGTTAGGGTGAGGCGTGATGTGGTGTTTTGTTGTGTGGTTGGGGAAGGTTGGGGTGGGGCAAGATGTGATGCGTGGGCGGGGTTGGGTGTGTGGTGGTGTGTTGGGGAAGGTTGGGGTGGGGCAAGGCAGCGTGAGGGTTGAACAGGGTGGAGCAACCTCAGGCGACACCCAGGGCGGGGATGTTTAGTCTTAAATGGAAGCGTTTAAAGGAAAAACATGAGCTCACGATCCAAAATTTTGCGACGTGTTTTCATGCGGTGAAGGTCAAGACGTGCAAGACAGGACAACAACAGGTACAATGCAGTGTTTCGAGGGAGCAATTTTTTTCACTGAACTATTATCTTTGCATAATGTTTCTTTAATATATCTATGAAGCAATTTTCTACATTAGTCCCTCAAAATAATTCTATGAGTTGTGAAAAGTATTGTGGCGGCGTTAAGTGTAGACGCAGCTCATTTAGCGTTTTATTTTGGGACGTGCGAATTGTTCTTACGACCATTTCGAGCTGTATACATTTGCACGAGACCCATTAGGTGTGTGTGTGTGTGTGTGTGTATGTGGGTGTGAATGTGTGTGTGTGTGTGTGTGTGTGTGTGTGTGTGTGTGTGTGTGTGTGTGTGTGTGTGTGTGTGTGTGTGTGTGTGTGTGTGACCAGCCTTGGAGTTTTGTGACAGTCATACCATTCTTGCTTACTGTCTCAATGGATCTTTACGGACCCATAGATCAAGCTATGGAATGTGATTCGTGTGAGTGGCAAGGTGACGTCATAAAGGTGCCATTGTTAACCCCTTGAGACCCAGAACGAATTTTCCATTTAATATAACCACCATTCGACGATTTTAATGAACATAAGCAATATTATATAGATATGACTGTTTAATATCCTTGTCCACTAGCTAATTTGGTATATTAAGTTACTTTTTTGTAAATTTATGGCTAAGAACAGACGATTTTATATAGCAAAGGAAAGATCTGGGCGTGAAGGGGTTAATGAGGCCGAGGAGGTGAAGGAGACACAAGGCGACGCAGGTGCTCACTCGGGCTGTGTTTGGAGGCTCAAGTGGCGTCCTGAGCCCCTCGAGGCAAGTGTTAGGGCGGGGAAGGAGAGGCGGGGTGTATAGGTAGGGTAAATATTTATAAACTTCCTCTTTTATTACAGCGGGTGTGAAAAGAATACCACTTATCAGGATACAGTTTTTTGTTACATGATGCTTTAATTGGTATATTTTGTTCCTAATGTTGTTCTTTATCTCTTTCAGGTGAGTGTGTGTGCGTGTGTGGTGACCCAGGCTGAATTTAACGGATACTTCTGTAACCCCACGTGAGTATTAAAGGAAACAAGGGTCGGGAAGGGAGTGAAATGAGGCGTTTTGGACTGTTCGGAAAAGGGTCTACTTTACCACCTCATTTATATTAATGTTTCCAGTGGCTATTGTCTTAATGATACTACACGATAACTTGGTCTTTACGTCTCACAAGTCAATGCCCAGACTTGTATTTCGTAAGTTTTCTTTTTCTACACGATAAGTTGGTCCTCGCGTCTTACAAGTCAATGCCCAGACTTGTATTTCGTAAGTTGTTGTTTTTTCTACACGATAATTTGGTCCTTGCGTCTTAGAAGTCAATACCCAGACTTGTATCTATAACTAGTTTTTTTTATGTAAGAGAATTTACTGTAATTACAAAAACAGGTTGTCTTTACTTAATTAAGCTCGTATTGAGATATTTCTTAGGTTTTTGTTTTTATCATGTAGAAGAATTTAACGTAATAACAAAAACAGGTTGTCTTTACTGCAGCTTGTATTGAGAAATCATCAAGCTCAACATGTGACAGATTAATGGCTTGCCTGGCGGGGGTTTAAGTCGCTAAGAGCATCATGGGTAGCGTCGAGTTGGGGGCATTGACGTGTGGAAATTGACGTTGAACTTCATGTAAATCGACAGCCGGGTTATTGTTAAATCGGTATAGTGAGAGAAGAACAGGATCGAGACATGTTAAGATTACGATTTAGAGATGGATAGACAGTTTGGAGGAAAGAAGAGCTAGGAAGAAGTTAAAAGAATGGAAAAACATGAAAATAATTGAACAGTATTGAGACGTGTTCGCTTGCTGCATGGGAGGTTTTGTGTTGTTATGAAGTGACGCCGTTGTGAGGAATGCAGAGCCGAGCTGGAGTGTTTCGGAGAGGTTTGTGTTGCCACGTCTCAGAATCATAACCCAGCATCCCTTCTGCTTCCTCTTTGCAGAAAATATGTAATGACACCTAAATCTTTTCTGCATGATCTTCATATTGACTTCCTCTCACCGTTACTTCCTATCCTCAACTCCTCCCTATTCTTTTCCTCTATCTTTCTTTTTCCTATTTTTCATCTCTTTCACCATCTCCTTAACTCCTTTCTCTTGTTCTTCCACTTCCACTTCTCACTGTTATTTTCACTTCCTCCCCCTCCTCTTCTGTGGTGCTTGGCGCTGTCATGTATTACCACACTACTTTAACAGTATATAATTTACTCAGCAAATACAGTCATCATTAACCAGTAGTTCTTCTGTTATATGTTATCCCTATGTATGATTATATATATTCCCCCTCCACCACCTCCTTATTTTCCTTCTCCTCCACCACCGTCATCGTCATCATCAGCACCGGCCTCCGTCTCCATGCCGCATATACGCACTACTTTTCACCTCATAGGAACGCCACCCCCTTAGAGCATGATCCGTAACTATGTTGATTGTAGTCACAAGTCGTTAGTTGCCAGGTGACTGGGCGCTTCTCCTACGCCTACGCGAATGGCTGCGAGGCATGTACATCCTCTCAGATTGCTTTTCCTTGATACCTTTGTCTCTCATGCCGCCTACCTCCTCCGCAGAGATAGTGTCACCCCATCCCTCACCTTCTCTCTTCACTCAGTTAATTCGGGACCCCATCCTTTGACCCATCGCTTCCCCATCATTCTCACACATAGTCTTCAAGCACCAAATCCCTTGCTTTTCCACTACAGTGGTTATCGTCATCCCATTCCTGTCCCATCCTTGCCCATCATCTCTTCACACAATAGTCCTTCCAAGCACCCATGTCTGCCTCTTTCACCTCACAAAACTCATAGCAGCCGTTTAGCCTCTCCCGCCCAAATAAATGTTCTCTTCCCTATTCCGCTTCTCTCTCGCCCGTACACGCTGTCGCCTCTTGCCCGCCTCTGCCCTTCCCCTTTCCCCTTACCCATATCCTTCACAAGCCGCCCCTTGCCCTTTCCCCTTCCCTTTACGCCCCCCTGCCCTTCCCCCTTCCTTCACCAGCGCGCCCCTGCCCTTCCCCCTTCCCTTCACAGCGCGCCCCTGCCCATTCCCCTTCCCTTCACCGCGCGACACCTGCCCCTTCCCCCTTCCCTTCACGCGCCCTGCCCCTTCCCCCTTCCCTTCACAGCGCGCCCCTGCCCCTTCCCCCTTCCCTTACAGCGCGCCCCTGCCCCTTCCCCCTTCCCTTCACAGCGCGCCCCTGCCCCTTCCCCCTTCCCTTTACAGCGCGCCCCTGCCCCTTCCCCCTTCCCTTCACAGCGCGCCCCTGCCCCTTCCCCCTTCCCTTCACAGCGCGCCCCTGCCCCTTCCCCCTTCCCCCTTCCCTGCCCAACTCTACTCTCTTCTCGCCCCTACGTGGAAGAGTCAAACCCCGAAAAGCTACTGATCACTGCTGCTTCATTGTCTTCATCGTCCTTTATAACTTTACCTTCACTTCTAAACATTTATCGCTCATCGGTAGTAGGAGGACCTGGGTGTTTTCTTTTCTTCTTATCCGTTTTGGCGATACACTAATTTGGAACGCTGTGTCTTTCGTGTGGGCGAATTGAATTGGTTAGTTGTCCATCAGATAAACATATGGCTCTTTAAAAGCTTATGTCGTCCCGATGTTGAAGTCGTTCGTATCTCACCGCCCACGACAGCTTTCTTTTCTTGTGTGTGTGTGTGTGTGTGTGTGTGTGTGTGTGTGTGTGTGTGTGTGTGTGTGTGTGTGTGTGTGTGTGTGTGTGTGTGTGTGCGTGCGTGCGTGTGTGTGTGTATATAGAGGAGATATAGGAGGAACAGAAGAGATTAAAGTATTATTTACATTTATAAGGCCAGGACACTTCCCTTTACTGGACTAAACAACCTCCCACATGACACTTTTTTTTGCATATATAGTTAACCAGATAGTTCATGTTTGTATTAAGGGGATGTAAGGTACCTAAGGGGCGCTGGCATAGATTTGTCAAGAGGCAGTAACAGTTACCTTGAAGAGCGGCACCTGACAGCCACCTCTTCGTGATGAACTTCTGTAACTATCTGCGAGTCTTCCAGCTCTTTAACAACAAAAAATTCCCTATAAAAAGGTAGCTACACATCGCACGCCATAGCACCTTGTGAGACTGACTTTCTCGAACTCTCAGACCCTTAACCCTTACGGCAGATAAGGTCTTTGTACTGTTTATTATGTAGCAGGAAGAATATAGTGCGGTTCACACTGGCCAAATACCGGGGAATATGTGCAGGGTTTGTTCCCTGGGACATAAATGTGCAGGTATTTGGCCATTGTGAACCGGCCTTAAGAAAACAAATAATAATAAGATAATATACAGAAAACAAATACATAAGAAAATAATAAGAACACTAATGCTCACAAGTACTAGCTGTGTCCTTCTGTCGGGTTATTACACAGGTTTCGTCTTTCTAATTAAAGGTTTTTATCTTTATATTACTTTAACGGTGTCATTTTCGGTTCGTCGGCCTGAAGTGCACGCCCGGACTGCCTCGCCGTGTGATGAGGCGTAGTTACCGGGATTGTTGTCATTCTCTGTGTGGTGGTTGTCATCGTCTTGAACTAATGAGCCACGAGAAGACTGGTCCTACATGTGGCACTGATAGGTGTGTGTGTGTGTGTGCGTGTGTGTGTGTGTGTGTGTGTGTGTGTGTGTGTGTGTGTGTGTGTGTGTGTGTGTGTGTGTGTGTGTGTGTGTGTGTGTTCAAGTTCAAGTTCAAGTTCAAACATTTTATTGCCATAAGAACACACACAAATATTAAATCCATCATTAATCTTTCGTAGAAAAGTCTGCTGAGGAAACTCTCGTTAGCAGACCCAGTTATTAAGCAAGGTAATATGTGCACATTCCAGAGCGAAGACTGTTATATCATCTCTATGTAGTATTCATACAAAACATCTGTAAATATCCTTACTCATACTAACGTATACTATCTATATAAACACACACACGTACTCATACAAACATATTATTATGTAACATATATACATACCATACATATGCACAGACATATAAGAGCATACAGTAAATATATTCATACACATAAAATAGATGAAACCACACACACACACACACACCACACACACACACACACACACACACACACACACCACAACACACAACACACACGCACACACACACACACACGTGTGTGTGTGTGTGTGTGTGTGTGTGTGTGTGTGTGTGTGTGTTGGAGAAAAAAAATAATGAGATAGAGATAGAGAGAAAAGAGAGAAGAGAGAGAGAGAGAGAGAGAGAGAGAGAGAGAGAGAGAGAGAGGAGAGAGAGAGAGAGAGAGAGAGAGAGAGAGAGAGAGAGAGAGAGAGAGAGAGAGAGAGAGAGAGAGCACACAAGCAAACAGCAAAAAAAACTAAGAAAAATATGGTCTTCCACCTCATTAATCAAGATCTCAATAGCCATTCATTCTCTCTCTCTCTCTCTCTCTCTCTCTCTCTCTCTTCTCTCTCTCTCTCTCTCTCTCTCTCTCTCTCTCTCTCTCTCTCTCTCTCTCTCTCTCTCTCTCTCTCTCTCTCTCTCTCTCTCTCTCTCGTCTGGGCCTAATGAGGTGTTTCAGCAAGATGTTGTGAGTCAATGGCACTTTCTCGTTCTGTCGGTATCCATTACATGTTCATTTCCTTCGCTGTTTTTTCTTCTTTATCTCTTCCTCTCCGTGTCCTGCCGTGCGTGTGTTTGGTCGGCTGGTAATGATATTTTTCCTGTATCACTCCTGTACCATTCACACGTGGGCACTTGTGAGAAGGTATAGTCTATTTTCCTTAATAATTTTTAGTATTGTTGCCTTTTAACTTTTTTTACCTCCAGCATTTCCTCGGTTACTTCTTTTATCATTATTATTATTTTTTCATCATTGTTTTGTTCAATGTGTTGGTACTTTTTCGTAGTCTATTTTCCTTAATCATTTTTATTATTGTGACCTTTTAACTTTTTTGTTCCCCAGCATTTCCTCTGAAGCTTCTTTTTCATTATTGTTATTATTATTTTATCATTGTTATGTTGTTACTTTTTGGTCCCCAGCATTTCCGTCGTTGCTTCTTTAATTATTATTATTTTTATCATTGTTGTGTTCATTGTGTTGTTACTTTTTCTTCCTCAACATTTCTCCCTTCAGTTTCCTTTTTATTTTCTCTTCTTCTTTTTTCTTCAGTTCCTCAGTTCGTGTCAGTCTCCTATTCATCCTCTGACTTTTTTTTTTTTATCTTCTTGTTTTTGCTTTGATGTCTCCGCTTTTGGAATTTAAGTTTTGAAGTTTCCTCCTCCTCCTAACTTCGTGTTTTCCTCAGGCACGTAGTTAAGGTCGTGTTTTCGGTTGTGTGTGCGTTGGGGAGATCTAGGATGAACAGAAGAGGTTAAAGTATTATTTACATTTATAAGACCTTGGACACTTCCCTTCCGACTAACCTCTGCCTTTTTTGCATATGTAACCAGCTTGTTGTATTAAGTTTTAAGTTTCTCTTAATGTAATTAGGTTTTTCAGGGTATTAAGGTTGTTTGGGTGGTTTAGGGTTGTATTAGGGGGATCTAGGTTTGTATAAGAGGGTTATAGTTAAGGTATTATTTTTAATTTATTAAGCCTTGTAAGTTCCTTAACGGTTAATTAAGGGGTGTATTAGTTGCATATAAGGGGGTAAACAGGGTGTTTAAGTTTGTATTAAGGGGGTGTATTAAGGGGGTGTATTAAGGTTTGTATTAAGGGGGTGTATTAAGGGTTGTATTAAGGTTTGTATTAAGGGGGTGTATTAAGGGGGTGTATTAAGGTTTGTATTAAGGGGGTGTATTAAGGGTTGTATTAAGGTTTGTATTATGGGGGTGTATTAAGGGTTGTATTAAGGTTTGTATTAAGGGGTTGTATTAAGGGTTGTATTAAGGTGTGTATTAAGGGTTGTATTAAGGGGGGTATTAAGGTTTGTATTAAGGGGTGTATTAAGGGTTGTATTAAGGTACCTGAAGGTGTAAGTTAATATTTGTGTATCAAGTAATTTCTACAAGATTACCGCAATTCTCGTCTTTTTCTACTGTTTTCTTCCAACTCTTTTAACTGCACCTTATATTTCCTTTTATTTCATCTGGTTCCTCTTCGCTCTGCAACCCTTCAACTTCCTTCAACTTCCTTCTCCAACCCTTTGA
Organism: Chionoecetes opilio; assembly: GCA_016584305.1. NCBI lineage: Eukaryota > Metazoa > Arthropoda > Malacostraca > Decapoda > Majidae > Chionoecetes > Chionoecetes opilio. The sequence goes on along the minus strand of JACEEZ010021834.1, from coordinate 90,004 downwards.
TGTATGTATTTTTTTCTGCTCTTTCTTTTGGGTTGCATTTTTTCAGCTCCCTTTTTCATTTTTTCATCTTCTGACCCTTTTATTTTTTTTATTTTCTTTCGAATTCTTTGTTCAATCTTATCCTTCGTCTACCTTGTTTACCTCTTTTACTCATGCTATTCCTCTTTATCTCAGTTGTTCCTTTCATTTTGACTTTCTATGCACTTTTTTTCGCCCTTTTCCACTTTCTTCTCAACGTCTTGGAAGGGCCATTTTTTTTTTTGCAGGGGCGTCAACTATTCAGCATATTTTTCATGTATATAATTTTTCGCGTGGCTGAGTACTGGGCCTCTGGTGTGTGTGTGTGTGTGTGTGTGTGTGTGTGTGTGTGTGTGTGTATGTTATTATATATATATATATATATTGTGTGTGTGTGTGTGTGTGTGTGTGTGTGTGTGTGTGTGTGTGTGTGTGTTCAGGGAGAAAGAGAAAAACAAATCCAACACAGTAATTGTTATTCGAATACAAACACACAACAATCCAAAGGCAAGGAGCTGTCATTCTGTGTTGCGAGAATCCTCCTGAGGGAACTAAGACAAGGGGACAGTGCTAGGCGCCGAGGGAGCTGATGGGTTGAAGGCTGCTGATGTATCCCACATGTGGAGGGAGGACTAAGACCGAGAAGGGGACTATTACACAGAATCAGTGTGAGGGGCGCGAGGGGAGAGCCTGAGGGAGGGAAGGGGCCTGAGGATGGGACAGGATAGGCTGAGAGAGGGAAGGTAACGTCTGAGGAGAGGGGGAGTAGTCTAAACAAGGGAAGGTAGGTCTGAGGAGGAGGAAGGAAGGCCTGAGAGAGGGGAAGGTAGGTCTGAGAGAGGGAAAGGTAGGCCTGAGAGAGGGGAAGGTAGGTCTGAGAGAGGGGAAGGTAGGTCTGAGAGAGGGTAAGGTAGGTCTGAGAGAGGGGAAGGTAGGTCTGAGAGAGGGGAAGGTAGGTCTGAGAGAGGGGAAGGTAGGTCTGAGAGAGGGGAAGGAAGGCCTGAGAGAGGGGAAGGTAGGTTTGAGAGAGGGGAAGGTAGGTCTGAGAGAGAAGGGAAAAGGGCCTGTGTCTGTGTAAGGGATGTATAGTCTATTTCCCTTGATCATTTTTATTATAGTTGGCTTTTTAACTTCTTTTCCCTCAGCATTTCCTTTCCAATATTATTTTTAGCTTTGTTGTGTTATTTCTTTTTTCCCCTCAACATATATCTCTTCTGTTTCCTTTTTGTTTGCTATTTTTTCAGTTCCTCTCTTCATGTCAGTCTTCTCTTATTCATTCATTTCATGCCTCTTGGAATAAATCAGTACAATTTTGAAAGAGAAAAAGAGTGAACTGTGTGTGACTTTATAGGAGAGAAAATGGAGTAGCTATGTTTTATTTATCAATCTGTTTATTTATTTTTTCTTGTGTATAATAAATAGATGAAAACAAACCTCAAGCAATACAGTTTCATCAAGCATAATATGAACAAACTTTGAGATCAAACTTCAGCATAAACAGTTACTCTAAAATTGAGATGAATGAAAATGATAACATCAAACTAAATATAATACAATTCTTATTAACTTTGAATACATATCATAAAAAGTGCAAAAGAATAGATCAGAAGTAAACAAAAAGCTAGAAAATAGTAAAGAAGAGAAACAGAAGGAAACAGAAGGCTAAAAGTAGTAAAATTCGACGAAAAAAGAATAAAGAAATTGAGAGAAGTCAGAGTGAAGAGGGAGGGAAGCAGAGAAGGAAGGAAGAAGAGGAGGGAAGCAGAGAAGGAAGGAGGAAGAGGGAGGGAAGCAGGGAAGGAAGGAGGAAGAGGAGGGAAGCAGAGAAGGAAGGAGGAAGAGAGAGGGAAGCAGAGAAGGAAGGAGGAAGAGGGAGGGAAGCAGAGAAGGAAGGAGGAAGAGGGAGGGAAGCAGAGAAGGAAGGAGGAAGAGGGAGGGAAGCAGAGAAGAAAGGAAGAAGAGAAGGTGAGCAACAAACATTTCCCAGTCTTGAGACGTAAAGGTGAAGAGTTGTGGAAGGAAGACAAACAGGAAGTAAACTGGACGAGAAGGTCACAAGGAAGAAGAAGAAAGGAAGAGTTAGAGAGAGAGGAAAGGGAGGAAACAAGAGGAAGGAAGAGGGAGAAAGGAAGGGAGGAAGGCACGAACGAGGGAGAAAATGATTGCCTTGGTAAGAGGAGAGAAGGAACGATGGTTGGAGGGAAAGTTTCAAGGGCCGGGAAGGTTTGGACAAATCTTATGTGCTGCGAGAGGAGAGGAGAGAAAGAGATAGACTGGGAGGAAGAGAGTGCGAAATTGACTGCAAAAAAATAAAAGAGAGAGAAAGTGTGCAAGAAGAGAAAGATAGATGAGAAAACAAATCAATCAAATATTTTTTACTATCAGAACAGGTTAATATATTTGGTGTAAAAATTTTGGGTTACGAAAAAATGTGTCATGAAGTTAATTTTATGACCAATTTCATTTTTTTTTTTCTGCATTTATTT
>JACEEZ010021834.1:67500-82500 GCA_016584305.1 Chionoecetes opilio | reverse complement strand
TTATTTTCATGCTGCTGATTATTTTTTCGATCTATAATAAGTCCTCTTGAAGTTTTAATGGAAGAAGCTGCGTTTGTGATGCGTTAAGGGGTAGGAAGTAAGCACACCTGATGCTGATTATATAACGACAGGTAGGATACACCTGAGGGGCCTGAGAGAGGAGGAGGAACAGGGTGCGCCTCTGGGATCCTTGCTATGCCTGTTTAGCGCCCTGTTAGCCCGTCGTTCTGAAGGCTTTGTGCTAATATTGGTGGAAAACACACCGAGCTCACACACGTGCGGTAGTTGCTTGGATAAATAGATCTGCCGGAATATTCTGAGGTTGGCTGATGTCAGGTATGTACTTTAGGAAGATGCAGAAGGGCGAGGGACAACGTAGAGCCTCAGCGTCCTATGTGACCTCCAATTTGGTCCTCAATCTGTTTATTTTCTTTCAACTTAGTTTTTTATTTCCTTGTAATATTAGTGTATGAATAAAAACAAAGTAACTTATTGTACATAACCCAACCTTACGACCCCGGCTGAGGAGAAGGGGGATAACGAGGTGGGGGAGGGGAAGGGAGGGGGATAACAAGGGAGTGGGGGGGAGGGGTTATTACTCTCAAGTGTGTCGTTGCGGCCCAGCGTGTGAATACTGACAGGCGGCAGGAGCACGGCCACAAAAAATAGAGTTCAAGTTTTACTCTCCACTTACGGAAGTTATTCTTTCATGACTTGTGTGCATGAAGGCTTTATGGGGTCCAGGCGCTGCCAAACAAGAATGTGCCTTAACTACGCACGCACTCACGCACGCGAATGGTTTTATAATTTTTACATCAAACCGTCTATGCTTAAGGGGAATGACACACGAAAGCAACGGTAGTGAGGCGTGCGAGGCCGAATATCGCCCAACAGACCCTTCAGCCTAAAGCGTCGCGTGGGTCACAAAGAAGACCCGCTTGAATGAGAGACAAAACGGCTATTGCAGCGTCAGCATCAGCGACAGTTTACGTGAATAACATGAATTGGTCACGAGAGGGGAAAAAAAAAACGGACCTGACAACTGCGCAAACTGCATGCAGAATTTATGTGGCACTTCAGACACTAACATGTCATTTCAAAACGAGACGTAAGTTTACAGCATTTCAATGGATGTCAAACTCCTCTCTAAATATACTACCACAACATATGCCGTTGAAAATCAATAGCAACTTTCCGCCACATTCACGCAGGTGCTTCGAGGTGTAACGAACCATCGGACGAGCACGCATGAGCCGCCTTTGTCTATGGAATCATTACTATATGGACGTTGCAACCACCAACAGCCTAGAATTATCTCCGTAAAAGTACGCATGGGCCGCGGGTGGTGTCGCGCAGTGCCATGCTGTGGGCGGCGTGTGGGCGTGAATGGCGTGCGATGCGTGGGCGTGTTGGTGTGAATGGCGTGCGATGCGTGGGCGTGTGGGCGTGAATTGCGTGCGATGCGTGGGCGTGTGGGTGTGAATGGCGTGGGCGTGTGGGCGTGAATGACGTGCGATGCGTGGGCGTGTGGTTGTGAATGGCGTGCGATGCGTGGGCGTGTGGGTGTGAATGACGTGCAATGCGTGGGCGTGTGGTTGTGAATGGCGTGCGATGCGTGGGCGTGTGGGTGTGAATGACGTGCGATGCGTGGGCGTGTGGGCGTGAATGGCGTGCGGTGCGTGGGCGTGTGGGTGTGAATGGCGTGCGATGCGTGAGCGTGCGCAGGGGTACTACATGTGCACTGTGTATCAATGTTATTCTGTCGCCGATGGTGCCTCCCGCTTCACCCTCCCTCAGTATACTCCCGTCTCTCGCCTCCTACTATACCTTGCCTTTGCCTCCTTCCCGCCTTCCTTTCCTACATCATTTCCGAGGGAGTTTTAAAAGGAGGCTAGATAATTACATGGATGGGGATGAAAGGTGGATGTAGGTAGTGATAAGTAACAGGAACTACCACGTGTAGGTCTCACGGTCTTTTGTAGCTTCCTTATGTTCTTATGTTATCACACGTATACCGTCCGATATCTCCTCCCGCAGTAACGAACCATCCTGATGTATCCTCACTGATTCCTCTTTTTTGTCCCCATCATTTTTTTTTGTCAGTTTTAACCAAAGTATTTGTAGTGCATTAACTGTTTATGTAATAGCACGAAAATATAAGTGTTCAGAGGTAACACTTAAGCTTTACGTAAACGTTTAAGCCTCCGCACTAAAGCCCCAGCATTTTTGTTCGTCAGTTTTAAGCAAAGTATTTATAGTGCATTAACTGTTCATGTAATAACACAAAAAAGTAAGTGTTCAGAGGTCAAACTTAAGCTTTATATAAACGTTTAAGCCTCTGCAGTAAAGCCTTGGTCGTGTTTCACCTTCACTTGATTGCACGAGGGGATGGAAGACGACACTCCTTACCTGCTCAGGGGAAGGTAGAGAGGGTGGCTTAATTGATTCCTCACAGCGGGGGACAATTAAGTCGAGATGGAGGGCCTGTCCACCTCGATCTCAGCAGGTAAACGAGGTGGTTAAATTGTTAGGTGCTTCACGGCTTAGTCTCGTGACGTAACAAACGACCCAGATGTCACTTCCTTCTTTCTCCTGTTCCATCTGTGTTCTCCATCTCTCCCTTCTCTCCCTCTTCTTTTTCTTCCTCTCCCCTTGCTCTTCTCCGAGTGACCGACCTGATCCCGTCTTGTTACCTGTCTTTTCGCTTCCTCATTCTCATTTACTTTATTCTATCTCCTCTTCATCCCCTCCTTCTTCTATACAGGGCAGGGAAAAGGTCAGATAATAAGATACTTTGCACTTTCTAGGATCTTTTGTTTTATTTTTAAATATATAGACACTTGTAGTTGATTTGTTGAAAAAATATTACACACACACACACACACACACACACACACACACACACACACACACACACACACACACACACACACACACACACACACACACACACACACACACACACACACACACACACACACACACACACACACACACACACACACACACACACGTAATGACTACAGAGAAATGTAGTACCATTAGTGTACAATTAGAGGTATTTTGGGATTTTGTGAACATTAGCGCGGCATTAAAAGATACGCTTGACTTAAATACACAAAGCCTTTCCACGTACATTTTTAGGTCCACGTGTAACACTGATATTTAGGCGAAGCTATACGTGTTTTTCCTCTGTGTTCAGGTGTGTAAAAGGGACGCGGGAAATTACGGGAGTCAACAGGTGGCAGGAAAGGAGTGCTAAGTAATACATGATGAGAGACCTCAAAGTATATTTTTTTGTCATCTACATGGCTTACCAGGTGACTCCTAACAACTACTTGAGGAACAATAACCATATGAGTTAACTCTCTTATCTCTCCATAATGATCACCGAATCAGCCAGTGTTGGAGGGCCAGGCCACAATTAAGTCGTGACCGCGATGACCCTGTACCCTTGGGTCTGTGTACCATAGACATGGTTTACGACGAGACCCGGAAGTACCCAGACAGCCAGTCAAGACGTGCTTCTAATATAAACATCGAGAGAGAGAGAGAGAGAGAGAGAGAGAGAGAGAGAGAGAGAGAGAGAGAGAGAGAGAGAGAGAGAGAGAGAGAGAGAGAGAGATGGGTCTTTCAGGCTGTGGCGACGTCCTGTCCTTGGTGCAGACACGTTCTGAAGTGTACATCAGTCTCGCCGCAGACAGTTCCTCGTGTCGTCGTGGCGCCGCTGTCACCAAGGTGGTGGTGTGTTTCCAGACACCGACCCAAAAATGAATAAGAAACAAATTTTGGTGGGTGTTGACAATTTAAGGGAATGATGAACCCATCAAGGCTCGCCCCGGGCCGCGGAGGAGGCGCAGATTGGGTGCACAATTTTTTGTCCATGTTCTCCACTTTTGTAATAAGGAAGAGACAGTATTAAGGCGGCGGCGGTGGCGAAGGCAGCTTGAATGAGGCAAAATATTGTCATAGAGGTTGCGAGGCTCCAGACACTAGGCAGGATACTGACAGTGGCAGCTGCTTTCGTGAGCGGCATCCTAGTGCATACTGGATGTTCTCTGGAACGCTGTGTCTTGTCTGGGAGACGCACAGCGCCCCAGGCCCCTCCGCCCGTGCCCTCCGCCGTCTGGGCTCCAGAGGAAGAACTGGAGGAAATCGATTTCCCTTAAATTTGGCGCTGACCTGAGGCGCGGAGGACACAACTTTTTGGTGCCAATCTTATTTCCTCGTTTTCTATGAGGAGGAAAAAAACAGTTTGTGTGTCTTCATTGGCTGGATGGAGGCTTCTGCAGTAACTTTGTGACCGCCGGTCCGGATGAAGCCAATGAAGGTATCTGTGTGTGCTTTACTTATCTTACGAGTGTGAGTATTCGCAGAAAGAAAAAAATATTTTAGGGAAATTAATATGAGTTATTGAAGCTCGAGTTATCTTTTTATCAGAGCTGAGTGTTATAAAGCTTAGGGGATCTCTGACGTGAAAGTGAATAACAGACAGACAGACAGACTGGTTGGGGAAACAATGACAGGCCCCTCGGCACTCCCTCTTGATGACGGGTGTCGGTGTGTCAAGGTGTCCACGGGTCGCAAACCTCCCTCCCTCTCTTCTTCCCTTCCTTCTTCCCTCCCTCCCCTCCTACTTCCCTTCCTCCCTTCCTTCTTGTCTCCCTCCCTCCCTCCCTTCCTTCTTCTTTTCCTCCCTTCCTTTTTCCTCCATCCCTTCCTTATCTCCCTCCCTCCCTTCAACTTTCCCTCATTCCCACACTATTCACCCGTCACACCTCACCTTATCATAACACGGAGGAATATATTTAGTACATTTCAGATATCCTGTTTTTTTTATATATCGAACATTTCTAATCTTTAAAAAAAATTGGTATTCTCATGTTTCTTGTGATATGTTGGTGTTTCCAGTAAAAACAGGACTCCGTTAGGGGCTCAGCGTGTAGTTATCATTGCAGCCCGGCGTGAGCAGCAGGGTGTACAGTAACAACAAGGGCCTCGTCATCCCTCGTTTACCCACATTCCAAGCGTCCCTCCGAAGACAGGCAGCTCGACACTCTATCAACACCCTGCCGCCTCCAGCACCAGCACCCAAACACCCCGTCGGAGGCAGCGTCGTGGTAGCGGACACTAACAAGGGATGGGAATAAGTAAAGCCGAGAGAGATTCCTTTAGTCCTTTAGCCTTGGGAATAAGCCTCTCCAGTTTAGTTTCCATGAACAGTCGTGCAAGGCAGAGAGAAACTTTGCCCACATCTGCTTCAGGATACCCTCTAATATTACCTGATGAGTGAAGACATGTACTGTAGTTATTAGTATTCGCTCCTTCTTCGTTGGTATACTTCTAATGGAATGGGAAGATATTTCAACACAGGTTTTTTATTAGAATATCTAGTGTCAACCTTTTACTTTAAGGGAAATATCCAGCCATCGTAGTGCTGTAACTGTTGGCAGGTAGTGTGTCTTTGGCCTGATACATTGAATAGAGTATGATTTAGTGCGAATTTACAGGGTTCGTGCATGGACTCAAAGTGAACATGGCGGTGAAACAGTTTTTTTTCTTCATTTGAACTGGTGTTTCTATTGATGGATGTAATACGGCATGTAGTACACTTGTATCATGAAGTGTTAGGTATAGTTTGCCTTATCTTTTAAATTTAAACCATTTCAACTTTACATTAACGTGAATATGATGAGGCGTCAGTAACATAAATGCATCTGTATACCCAACACACTCTTATTATTCTTCCAACATACTCTTATTACTCTTATCTATGTTCTTTTAATATCGCGGCACGGGGTTTTAATGGTAATTTCGGTATAAGAAGGGAGCCAAAGTCAATAACGTGTTTTTTTTATCCATGGCGTCCTTAGTCGAGAGTGAGAGGCGACTGTTTACCCATCAAGCCGAGACTCCCGACGGCGCCAGGAGTGTCTTCGTCAGATTGTGGCCGAAATGGTAATGGCGTCACCGTGAAGTATAATCAGTGTTGATATAGCTGGCCTCCCACACTCTCCCACGCTTCTCAGTGACGGCTCATTTACAGCTTCATGACTTTGTTTTCCCGGCGCTCAGGTTTCGTCGCGGTCTCTTCCTCCAAGCCACCTGACATGCATGCCCCTTTCTGTGTCCTGTTCCTTTTTCCCTGCTGTTTTTCCTTTCTCTTACCTTCCCTTTTTCCCTGCTTTATTTCCTTTCTCTCACCTTCCCTTTCTCCCTGCTTGGTTTTCCTTCCTCGCACCTTCCCTTTTCCCTGCTTGGTTTTCCTTCCTCGCACCTTCCCTTTTTCCCTTTTTTTCCCTGCTTGTTTTCCCTTTTTCCCTGCTTGTTTTCCCTTTTTCCCTGCTTGTTTTCCCTTTTTCCCTGCTTGTTTTTCCTTTTTCTCTACCTTCCCTTTTTCCCTGCTTGTTTTTCCTTTTCTCTCGCCTTCCCTTTTTTTCTTCTCTCACCATGATTTTTTTTGTCCTGCACATCCATTTCTCTCACTCAGGTAATTGCCACTACTCTTACCTGCTATCTCACCTCAATTTTTTCTTTCTGTATTTTCTATTTTTCTTTCTTTTTTCTGTCATCTCACGTTCTCTTGTCACCTATCTGTTTCTTTTTTCTGTCACACCCTTCATGTAAACTTTCACTTTTTATTTCCCCCCTTCCGTCACTTTTTTCCCTTCATCGCTTTTTTCTATAACTGTTGACATTATTTTTTGTGGAGGTTTGTATAGTAGTTGAACGTTTTTTTAACCTCTGATTGTTGCATTTCGTTGTAGATTGATGTGTCTTGGTATGTGATATCACTCAATACTGCCTAGAATGGTGAACGGTAATAATGGCACAAGTAAAAATGGCACAGCAAAAATGGCACAGGTCAAAATGGCACAGGTAAAATGCACAAAAATGGAACAAATGGCACAGGTAAAATGGCACAGGTTGGTAAAAAAAAAAGCACAGTCAAAAATATAATGGACAAAAATGGCACAGGGAAAAAAGCACAAATGTAAAAATGGCACAGGTTAAAAGGGCACAGGTAAAAATATAGGAAAAAAATGGCATAACAAAGTAGAATGCGTCATCTTGTTCTTCTTTCCACGCTTTTTGCATTGGTCTTATTCATTCACTTTAAGTCGCAGGCAGGGACTCTTGACTTCACTGCTCTCATAAATTATTGCCTCGCCTTTCTTGCTCCTTCCTCTGCCACGCCCACCACCGCCCACGCGTCCCTCCATCTGACTATCTTTCCTTCATTCACTCACTCACTCTCTTGTATTACTTCCTCATTCATTTTTTCCTTTCCCTCCTTTCTTTTATTCACTGTTTCTCCATTCCTTACTCTCTCCTTTTCTTCCTAAGCCTCTTCCTCCACGCCTCCTCACACCAAGGGACGGGGGGGAAAGAAGGGGGGGGGGCGACGTGGGAGGCAGGCTGCGCGGGCACACGTTTAAAAGGCCATTAGTAATATTGAAGCATTGTGCAGCGGCGATGAAGCGTGACTCGACCCGCCTCACTACACACCCACACCTGCCTCACCCTGCCTCACCCCCCCTACCCCCTTCCACTCCCTCTCCCTGCCTCAGCCTGCCTCAGCCCCCCTTCCTCCTCCACGCCTCCTCCCCCTGCTCTGCTCCTGCGTCAGTCTCCTACAGGCGCCTATTGTTGGGTCGCTTTTGAAGATATTGAATAAGTGTTAGATAAAGACGCTTGTTGTCATTTACCGATGGCGTTGTAGAAATGGAATTATATATATCGTCTTAAAATCGTTATCGGCTATTGTTGCTTCGCTTGAAGATATTGAATAAGTGTTAGATAAAGATGCTAGTTGTCATTTACCGATGGTGGTTTAGAAATTAATTATATTATCGTCTTAAAATCGTTATTGGAAATTCTTGGCTTCGTCTTGATATTCCTGGCGTGAGTTTTATCGTGCGGGGAGGGTAAATGGGAGGAGACACACAGACATTCAGAATAATCATTTACCCATTCTAGTTTCCCGATTTCAAAGCAGTAAAGGTGAAGAGAATAAAAGGGAGGAAGAGGGAGAGGGGGTTAAAGGCATATATAGAGACAGTGTGAGGAAGACTTGGATAATAAGGAAGGAGAAGGCTGAAGGAGAGGAGGTAAAGGGCATGGAGACAGTCAGAGGAAGACTTGAATATTCGTGATACCGATATGGGAACGTTTACGAGCATTGAACTTGAAGAAAATAGTACCAGATTTTTTATGTCAAGTGTCCTCGCTTTGTCGTATTGAAAAATCACGTCATTGGATCCTTTATTATATTACATACGTTCTTTACACTTCATTTAACATGTATTAAATGTTACGACCAGTTATTCCCATCAAGTAACACCTTTTATGTCTTCTAAGTGAAATGTTACTTTTTTACTTCATTTATAGTACAAACTTTTGCCTTTTCTTCATTTCCTCAAAACACCTTTCACGTCAGCCTTGATTCGGAGGAGTAAACGCTGATGGTGACGATAGTGGTGATGATAGTGGTGATGGTTTAGGTAAGAGTGATGGTGAGGGTGTGAATGAAATGGCGGGAAAAACAGATGGGGATGAGTATATAGTGATGTTGGTGAAGGCAGGACAGTAGTGATGGTGAGTGAATGAGTGAGTGAGTGTGAGAATGAGGTGGCGAGGATGACAGATCGAGATGAGTGAGAATGGGGGTGCAGGAGGGTCGTGATAAGTGAGTGAGTGTGATGATGAGGTGGAGACTGAGCTTCATCCTCCTGAAGGTGTAAACATCGTCGAAGCAGAATAAGCGTGTTTTTCTGGTTGTATTTGGTCCTGCTGAAGCCATCATCCCTGCCCATCCCTCTCCTTCCTTTCCTTCACTCTCTTTCCCTTCCTACACTCTCCTTCCCTTCCTACACTCTCCTTCCCTTCCTACACTCTCCTTCCCTTCCTACACTCTTCTTCCCTTCCTTCACTCTCCTTCCCTTCTTTCACTCTCCTTCCCTTCTTTCACTCTCCTTCCCTTCCTTCCGTTCCTTCCCTTCTTCACTCTCCTTCCCTTCCTTCACTCTCCTTCCCTTCCTACACTCTCCTTCCCTTCCTACACTCTCCTTCCCTTCCTACACTCTCTTTCCCTTCCTACACTCTCCTTCCCTTCTTTCACTCTCCTTCCCTTCCTTCACTCTCCTTCCCTTCCTTCCGTTCCTTCCCTTTCTTCACTCTCCTTCCCTTCCTTCGCTCTCCTTCCCTTCCTTCACTCTCCTTCCCTTCCTTCCCTTCCTTCCTTCTCCTTCCGTCCTTCCCCCTCTTCCCTTCCTTCCCTTCCTTTCCTCTCCTTCCCTTCCTTCCCTCTCCTTCCCTTCCTACACTCCTTCCCTTCCTACACTCCTTCCCTTCATTCACTCTCCTTCCCTTCCTTCCCTCTCCTTCCCTTCCTACACTCTCCTTCCCTTCTTTCACTCTCCTTCCCTTCCTTCCGTCCTTCCCTTCTTTCACTCTCCTTCCCTTCCTTCACTCTCCTTCCCTTCCTACACTCTCCTTCCCTTCCTACCACTCTCCTTCCCTTCCTACACTCTCCTTCCTTCTACACTCTCCTTCCCTTCTTTCACTCTCCTTCCCTTCCTTCACTCTCCTTCCTTCCTTCCGTTCCTTCCCTTTCTTCACTCTCCTTCCCTTCCTTCACTCTCCTTCCCTTCCTTCACTCTCCTTCCTTTCCTTCACTCGTATTTTCCGTCCCATCACAAAAGCCGTCACACCTCTTAACACTTCCTCACCTGCCCGTAACACCTCTGACTCACTCGCCTCACTCGCCTCACTCCCCTCACTCCCCTCGAATCTAAATGATGAGAAATGTTTTAAACTCTTGTGTCTTTCATTTTCAATCGCTCACAAGTCATTCAGAAGAGTCTTAAGGGAGCCATACTTCATTACATTGTATATTTGATTTGCATGCATTTATCCCGGCGCCTGATTTATGAACTCAACTGTCTGTCTCGTTGGCTTCACTCTTTATCTGTATTGTCCTTAAGTTCTTTTTCTATCAGTATCCTCTTAGTAGGTCCCTCAGGCTTCTCTTTCACCCTCACCCTCGCGTCACCCTCACCTTAATGATCGTATTTCACGCTTAGGACTACTATAAAGTGTATATTTTATAGTTTTTGTTATAGTTATACACTTCATCTTTTTTTTTCAATGGCTCCCTTTCAATCTCACTTTCCGTCTTTACCTTACTTTTTTATTTCTCTTTCCCTTCGTATTATATTCTTCTCTTGTGCCTCTTCCCTTCTTTTATATCAGTTGATTGATTTCCTTGTCTCAATTATAAAAGCACGTTCAGATGTTCACAAAATAATAACTTTCCTACAGTCGTTGCCACCCAATTTACCTTTTTTCGACGTGATGTTCAGTAAAAGCTAGGAATCCGTAGTTGTTCCTTTTTGTAGCTGCAGATATTTGATGTGAAAATGGATGGAAAAGTTTTCGTAATGACTGGAATAGAAGCACTAGAAGGAATACATCTTTGAATTTCTTTCCTGGTCACGGACAAGATTTCAACCCTTTTATCCAAGATCTCTTCTGAATTTTGCTTTGAATCCGTCTCTTTCGCCTCTCTCACTTTTCCTTACTTATCGGGAACATTGCATTTTTATTATACTTATTCTTCGTCTTTATATGCTTTGAAGTAGCAGTGGGATTAGTACCTTTAATGGGGCTGTTTCTACGTGCAATAATAGATAAATACTCAAGTTCCTGAGGTGTCGTGTAGCCTTCCTCTAGTAATTTATGTGAAGATGATGGTGAAAGTTGTTGTCATGGTGGTGATGTTTATTCATGTCTGTGTTCGTTGTGGTAGTGGTAATGGAATTAGTTAATGTCGTAATGGAAGCAGACATGCAGTTAAGTGCTGAGAGACTTCTGGAGGTGGAGGAGGAGGAGGCGCCTGTCGTGTGTTAAGGTCATAGAAAAGCCACAAATGACCTTGTCGGGTCAGTTAGTTGACCCTTTCAGGTGATGGGTAAGGGTGGGTACCTTCACCCTTCCTTCCCCCTTGGGCCTTCATCCCTTCAGGTCTCGCCGTTGCTCCCTGCCCGCTGCAGCTGCACAAGCCAGCCTCGTTTGTGCAGCGAGCGTTTTTTAAGAACCTTGATTTTTCTATGTTTTTATTGGTCAGTATTTAGTGTGTTTTCTTTATTCTCTCGCGTTATTTATCCACGTGTGTTTTCTCCTTCTGTCATCCTTTCCTTTGTCATTCTGCTCAGCCGGGGCCCATGTCGCGCCTGGTTATCCGCCATTGATATGTTTACCCACTCGAGACCTCGCTTGACCCCTTCCGCTGCAGGCAACACCTCGCATGCAAACGTCCAGCGGGCAGCAGCAGGCCGTGACCCTCACCCCAGCAGCTACAGGCCATTCCATCAACGCTGCCCTACATGCATCTTAAGCTGAACGTCCCTTACCTCCCTTAATTTCCTCTTGTGCTGTTTTACCTTATGGGATTCTAAAATGTGGAAGTTGAGTGACTGCAAATGGAGTAAGGAAGGAAGGTGGTGTTGGGAGCGTGAAATGTGACGCGTCCAGCCTCGGTGCCTCGGTGTTGTGGGTAATAGCGTTGCGCCGCCTTGCCACGGATGCTCTAGTTAACGAGAGGCGAAATTGACCCGAGAGCTATAAGTGTGCCTGCCTGTTTGGATCTCAATTACCCTGTTAAAGGCTTGGATGCCTCTTGGCTTTAATGAAGAGGGTTTGTAATTTTCCTAAATTAGTGTTTCGTGTTTGTCTGCTGCAGCTGCACTCTCTTGTCCCGCGGGCCTCGTGTAGTACTCACTTTAATTATGTTTTAATATGTTATGATGGTGTGTTGCACGGTTGGGTGTGGCGTCCAGGCTTTGAGGATGGCTATTTTTATATAGAAAATTCCTACCGTTTATTTGCTTAAGCAGGGAGTAAGTGGGGACGTGAGTCTCAACTAACCGAGGTCCTGAAACAGTTTTTTATATTTTGTATAAGCTATTAGGGAATTCTTTGTTCACGCGTCGGTGCAGCAGAGGGCGTGGACGTTACACATCCTGGTTTTCTATTGCCTCCCGAGTCCCTGAGTCCATAGAAGTCCACAACAACACTCTCTGTATAACCTGCCTCACGAAGGTCCGCAGGGGGCTGAAGGAGACTGAGGAGGAGCAGGGAGAATGAAAGCCATGGAGAGGGGTTAAAAAAGCTCCTTGACCTCGAACCTGCCATGACCTCACCCGCCCCACCGTGTGCTATATCATGAGATTAATAGCCATAGATGAACAGACAGACAAAGATAGAGTGAGAGGCGCAGAGAAAGACCAAGACAGAGAAGGAAGGAGAGAGAGAGAGAGGCCCTCGTGGCGTCCAAGGCGGGAGGAGGGGAGCACCGCCCGCCGGGAAGACATGGAGGCCGCCCCACCAGCGTAATTACCGCCATTTGTTTGCCTCCTCAGGTATTTTGACGGACTCAACCAGGCATTCCCGCGGTGCCTTGATCCCCGGCTGGCTTGGAGGTGCCTTCCTGTGGTCGCTCAGAATGTCGCTGCCAGCCTCAGGTCGCGAAGGAAATCCTGCTTCACCGCCTTGCTTCCTCGTCGCGTCCGTTTCTGTTATTCCTGCTTTTTTCAACTTCCCGTTTACGTTTTTTCTCATATTTTTGTTATTTTTTCGGCCGTATGTTTGTCTCCGTTTGGTAGTCCTGTCGCCGTCCCCCGCTGCCCTACATCAGGCCCCCTTCGCCCCAGCCCTCGTGCCCCAGCCGCGGGAGGTCCTGGCTGCGATAATATTTAAGGCACCTCCCCGCCGCCCCCGACCACTGTTCCTGTCACAAGAAACCCTGTCGCTCCACAACAACGAGTCGCCCCCTTCTCTACTCCCTTCCCCCTCTACCCCCACTCCCCCCTACCACTTCCCTGAACCCAAGCCTCTGTTGACATCCCCGGAAAGTAGATGTTGACGTCCTCACAGCAGCGTAAATAAACATATCCCTGCCACATGAAATCTCCAAGAAGTCGCACAAGTAAATATGAGTGACTGTTACGAATGAAAGGCCACATTCAACGTTCCCTTGTGACGAAAAATGTATAGTGGTGTTGTTTGTTGCGTCTTTTCTTTCTCGTGGGAGTCAGATGGCAGGAGGGTTTTTCGGACCAGCAAGTGGAGGCGTGTGTCAATAGTGGCGGAGTTGGCTTTATATGACGTAAATATTGACTCTTCTGCAACTTGAGTAATGTGATGACTGACGAGGCGACTTGGTGACTGTTGCTCCTGATGATTATGTCTGTCTCTCTCTCTCCACACACACACACACATCTCTCTCTCTCTCTCTCTCTCTCTCTCTCTCTCTCCTCTCTCCTCCTCTCTCTCCTCTCTCCTCTCTCTCTCTCTCTCTCTCTTTTCCTCTCTCTCTCTCTCTCTCTCTCTCCCCTCTCTCTCCTCTCTTCTTTGGGGGGGCTTCTTTTTTCTAGGTGGTGAGGGTGAGGAATAGGTTGTGGGTTTGCTTTGGTGGTGAGGAAGGGTGGGGGGGCCGCTGTTGGAGGGGTTGGGGGGAAGGGCGGGGTTTGGGCCGGGGGGTCCGTGTTAAAAGGGGTGGTTTGGGGGGTTGAGGGGGGAAGGTAATTTTGGGAGAAAAGAGGAGAAGAGGGAAGGGGGGAAAATTAAGGAGAGAGGGGAGAGAAAGAAGAGAGAGAGAGAGAGAGAAGAGAGAGAGAGAGAGGAGAGAGAGAGAAGAGGAGAGAGAGAGAGATACAGAGAGAGAGAGAGAGAGATAGAGAGTGAGAGAGAGAGGAAATTTCCACGTACGTATATTTTAGAAGTTCACAAAAACCACTCCGTCGTGAATCACCAGCTAAACAAACACACTCAACAGAGGTAAAAACAACACTACATTCAGGCTAAAGTGAGCAATATATGCCCCGAGTTATCCAGCCCTCAGCCTTCCCCTGCCATCCATCGCAGGTTTTTGCAGGCCACAAATAGCCATCATGGGAACCCACAACACCTGCCTCACTGCCACAAAAACACGGTCAGGTATACGGTGAGACTCTTAACTCATTGCGTCGCCTCGTTTCCTCTACTACAGTGCTCTTATTCTTTTTCTAGCATCCCATAACATAGACAAAACCTTGAACTTGTGGAGGCGCATGACTTCTACCATTCTGTTTTAGCCCCCCTTAGTGGGGGCTCTCTCCTCTCTCTCTCTCTCCCTCTCTCTCTCCGTCTTCTCCTCCTCTCTCATCTCCCTCTCCCCTCTCTCTCTCCTCCTCTTCTCTCCTCTCCCTTCCCTCTCCTCTCTCCTCTCTCTCTCTCTCTTCCCCTCTCTCTCTCCCTCTCCTCCTCTCTCTCTTCCTCTCTCTCCCTCCTCTTCGCTCGTCTCCTCTCTCTCCTCTAATCTCTCTCTCTCCCCTCTCTCTCTCTCCTCCTCTCTCTCTCTCCTCTCCTCTCTCTCTCTCCCCTCTCCCTCTCTCTCTCCTCTCTCTCTCCTCTCTCTCTCCTCTCTCTCTCTCTCTCTCTCTCTCTCTCTCTCTCCTCTCTCTCTCTCTCTCTCTCTCTCTCTTCTCTTCTTCTCTCCCCTCTCATCTCCTCTCTCCTCTCTCTCTTCTCTCTCTCTCCCTCTCTCTCTCTCTCTCTCTCTCTCTCTCCTCTCTCTCTCTCTCTCTCTCTCCTTCTCTCTCCTCTCTCTCTCTCTCCTCTCTCTCTCTCTCTCTCTCTCTCTCCTCTCTCTCTCTCTCTCTCTCCTCTTTTTTGTTCCTCTCGTCATCTCTCCTTTCTCCATCCATCCTTATTTTTTACCAACCCACAACATGGACAAAACCTTTAACTTCTACCATTCTGTTTTAGCCTCTTCAGTCACCTTTCCCTCTTTTTATTTCCTCGCGTCATCTCTCCTTTCTCCATCCCTCTCTCACTTCCCCTGAACCGTCCATCAGTTGACAGGGTGACAGTCATCTGTTTATACGGGACACCGGCCGCCACCTTCCTCCGAAAACAACTTCACCGCCTTGAAAATAAGTAGGTTGTCAGTCAGGTTTC
>JACEEZ010021834.1:57500-62500 GCA_016584305.1 Chionoecetes opilio | reverse complement strand
TTCTAGTGTGTAGCTTTAAAGGATAGGATTGGAGTGTGGGATGAAGACAGTCTAGTGTAAGATTAAGATAGACGATGCGATAAAGCTGACAGTGAAATTATAGTGGGAGTGACAGTGTGGTTATGAGAGTGTCGAGAAGGAAAAGATTGCGAGAAGACAGTAAAATTAACTGGATTATGTATGAGAATGAGAGAGATAACATGTAAGAGTCTAAAGAATATATTACTTTTGTGGATATGAAAGAAAACATGGAATTCTAAGGCGTAGGAACAGATAGACTGAATATTTATTTTTTATTTGTTTTAAGCCCTTGAGACCCACAACGTAATTTTCATTGTAATTTGGATACCATTAGACAATTTTAATGAATATAAGCAATATTTTAATAGATATGACCTGTTTAGTATCCTTGTCCACTAGCTAATTTGGTATATTCAGTGACTTTTCGTAATTTTATGGCTAACAACATACGATTTTTTTATAGCAAAGGAAAGATCTGGGCACGAAGGGGTTAATAGGTATAAAGGGAGAAGATGAACTTAGATGAGGTAGGTATGATGAAGAGAAGAGTATGAAAAAGGGGAAGAGAAAGAGGGTGAGAGTGCTTTAGTTGATATTGAAAGAAAGAGAAACGAAGAGAATGAAAGGGCAATAAGAAGAGGGTGAGAGAAAATTAAGAGTGAGGGAGAGGAATAGAGAGAGTGAACAATAACTTCAATTTCGGAGCTGAGAGGGAAAGTTAGGGTGAGGAGAGGGCGGGTGAGGTCAGGCAGGAAGGAACTTTGGCCTGGCCCTGAAAGATGCTTAGAAAGGAAACTTGTGTGTGTGGGGGGGGGGGGGGGGGGGGGGGGGGGGGGGGGGGGGGGGGGGGTGTGTGGGGGGTGGGTGTGGGTTAAGGGCGTGGTTGATAATTGGAAGCCTTAGAGAGAGAGAGAGAGAGACAGACAGACAGACAGACAGACAGACAACAGACAGAGACAGACAGACAGACAGACAGACAGACAGACAGAGAGAGACAGAGGAGAGAGAGAGAGAGAGAGAGAGAGAGAGAGAGAGAGAGAGAGAGAGAGAGAGAGAGAGAGAGAGAGACAGACAGACAGACAGACAGACAGAGTATCAGGGTGTGGTTTATCCTACTGTTCCCATTGTATATCTCGCTTCTGTAACATTGATCCTGCCAAAAACACACACCGTCATGGACCCAGCACTGTATATAGAATGATAAAAGCCAGCGAGGCATAGTGGAACCAATTGCTGCCGTGTTCTATCGCGGGGGATTACATGGCAAGCGGGAGGCAGCGCGCGACCCTGTACAAATAAGCCAACCTGCCCTGTTAGTGAAGGTCACGCTAATTGGGAACCACGAGCTTAGGGATGGGCGAGGTGCATAGTGTAGCGCGCGGTGAGCATGTAAATGAGTGTAATGAGAACAGGTAGGAAGGAGTAGTAGGTAGTAGGTAGTAGGAGGTAGTAGGTAGGAGGTAGTAGGTAGTAGGTAGTAGGTAGTAGTAGGTAGTAGGTAGTAGGTAGTAGGTAGTAGGAGGTAGTAGGTAGTAGTAAGTAGTAGGAGGTAGTAGGTAGTAGTAGGTAGTAGGTAGTAGGAGGTAGTAGGTAGTAGGTAGTAGGTAGTAGGTAGTAGTAGGAGGTAGTAGGTAGTAGGAGGTAGTAGGTAGTAGGAGGTAGTAGGTAGTAGGTAGTAGTAGGTAGTAGGAGGTAGTAGGTAGTAGGAGGTAGTAGGAGGTAGGAGGTAGGAGGTAGTAGGTAGTAGGTAGTAGGAGGTAGTAGGTAGTAGGAGGTAGTAGGAGGTAGTAGGAGGTAGTAGGTAGTAGGTAGTAGTAGGTAGTAGGTAGTAGTAGTAGGAGGTAGTAGGTAGTAGGTAGTAGGTAGTAGGAGGTAGTAGGTAGTAGGAGGTAGTAGGTAGTAGGTAGTAGGAGGTAGTAGGTAGAAGGTAGTAGGTAGTAGGTAGTAGGAGGTAGTAGTAGTAGTAGGAGGTAGTAGTTAGTAGTGAGGTAGAGGTAGTAGTTAGTGGTAGTAGGGGTAGTAGTTAGTAGGTAGTAGGAGGTAGGTAGTGTAGTAGGGAAGGTGTAGTAGGAGGTAGTAGTAGTAGGTAGTAGGAGGTGTAGGTAGAGGAGGTAGTAGGTAGTAGTAGGTAGTAGGAGGTAGTGGTAGTAGGTAGTAGTATGTAGAGGAGGTAGTAGGTAGGTAGTAGTAGAGGTAGTAGTAGTAGGTAGTAGGTAGTAGTGTAGTAGGAGTAGTAGGTAGTAGGTAGTAGGTAGGTAGTAGGTTAGTAGGTAGTAGGTAGAGGTAGTAGGAGGTAGTAGGAGGTAGGTAGGTAGTAGGAGGTTAGTCGAGGGTAGTAGGTAGTAGGTAGTAGGTAGTAGGTCTGTCGGAGGTAGTAGGTATAGGAGGTAGTAGTAGTGAGGTAGTAGGTAGTAGGAGGTAGGAGGTAGGAGGTAGTAGGTAGTAGGTAGTAGGAGGTAGTAGGTAGTAGGAGGTAGTAGGTTGTAGAAGGTAGTAGGTTGTAGGAGGTAGTAGGTAGTAGGAGGTAGTAGGTAGTAGGAGGTACAGTAGGAGGGAAGGAGGCAGGAGGTATAGGCTCTGACAGTTGATGAAAGAGAGAGAGAGAGGGAGAGAGAAAGGAGTATTTTATTGTTGATCTATTTATATATTCTAGGTGTCCGTTGCTCAGGGTCGTGGGAGGTATGCGTGCTGCGTTGTGAGAAGTTGTTATGAGGGAGGCGTCCTCAAGGTTGTTAGGTTGATTGGTTTGTTATCGGTTGTTTGGTCAGGTTGTTATGAGAAGGCTGGTGGAGGTTGTTATGAGAAGGCGTCCTCAAGGTTGTTAGGTGATGTGGTTGTGTATCGGTTTGGAGGTGTGTTGTTTGGAGGTTGTTATGAGAAGACGTCCTCAAGGTTGTTAGGTGATGTGGTTGTGTATCGCTTGCTTGGAGGTTGTTATGAGAAGGCTGGTGGAGGTTGTTATAAGAAGGCGTCCTCAAGGTTGTTAGGTGCTGTGATTGTGTATAAGTTGTTTGTTGTGTTCCTTGGCGGGTCATAGGAAGTGACAGCGAGGGGCGGGGTGGCAAAAGGCAAGGAGGCGGACAAGGAGCGGTCGTGGCTCATGTGTGTTGAGTGGGCGAGGTGACACAAGTCCTGGCGCCCCACACTGAGGGATCGTCGGGGCCCTGGACGCTTCAAGGGAAGGAGGAGAGTGATGGAGGTACCGCGATATCAACTCTCCCTCAGAAGTGTATCCTCATAAGAACATAAGAAAATAAGGAAGCTATAAGAGGCCGTACACGTGGTAGTTCCTGTTACTTAATACTACCTACATCCACCTTTCATCCTTATCCATGAATTTGTCTAGCCTCCTTTTAAAGCTCCCTATTGACCCCGCACTAACTACCTAACGACTGAGTCCATTCCAATAATTTACCACGCTATTTGTGAACCAGTTTTTCCCTATTTTTGTTTTTAATCTACGCTCATCCTCCTCATCGAACTCCACCTGTGTGTGCTCTGTCTCCTTCCCTTCCCTTCAGACCCGTTCACGTTGATTTTCCCTTTCCTTTGTTACTGTTTCCCTCTGTGATGCAGCAAATAGGAGAGTAAACAGGGCAGTTGTGTTTCAGTGCTTCTGCGAGATTGTGTTAGCAAGGCGTGTACTGCATGTGCGGAGACTGTTTCTTGGTCTCACTTTAAAGGCTTGTAGGTGGAAGAGACAAAGTTAGATTTAATGTATAACCCCTTCATGCCCAGATTTTTCCTTTCATATATAAAATCGTCTGTTGTTAGCCATAAAATTACGAAAAGTAACTGAATATACCAAATTAGTTAGTCGACAAGGATACTAAACAGGTCACATCTATAAAATATTGCTTATATTCACTCAAAATCGTCTAATGGTACCCAAACTACAATGGAAATTACGTTCTGGGTCTCAAGGGGTTAAAGGCTTGTAGGTGAAAGAGACAGTGAAATGTTAATGTTTAAACTGGAGTCACATCTCATCAAAACGTGTAGCTAGAAGTTTTCCTATATCGTGCATTACATCTCGAAACATTGGCTGACTGCGGAACGAAATATTTATGCCACGTAAATATGTAACATGGGAACAAAAGGACTCATGGATGGTTAATATGAACTTTCAATTCTAGTTAAATGATGAGAATTGCGTCAACACATTCCACTGATAATCACATTCACCTGCTGTTATTCAAGCGTAATGAAAGAGATGATAGACATATGATAGACATATTTCAGCCAAACATAAACTAACTAATAACAGACATGCATGTATTTACCAAAAGCCTGGCTATGGACTGAGTTACGCCAGACTGACTCTCTCGCATCCCCTCCCTTATCCAGTCCAGTTAAAACACACTCAAACTCCCCCTGGTTAGCGCCTGACACAAACAGAAGCGCAACACTGAGCACACCAGTATCAAAGGGATCACTCGGCTTAGATTATATATACAACAAAAAGTTTATTACAGTACCAAGCTGGCGGAAGTGCAGGCCAAAAGGGTTCGTTACAAAAAGCCCAATTTAACCGATGGTGAGAGGCGGCCTTGGCTTCCTGTAAACAAGAGCTGACAACCTACAAAACTGAGACAGACGATACTGCTCGCTAATTGGCCGGAACGCAAACTGGTGCCCGGTAGGAGGGTGAGAGGGAGGGTTGTTAGAGGATGGGGTAAAGAGGACTGTAGGTCGGGAAGGGGGGTTCGAGAATGGTTATGGGACGCTAAAAGCCCTCCAGACACGAGGGAATGTTGTGGAGGGTAACATTTGGAGGGGGAGTGGGACAGGTACAGCTGTTTTGGGAGGGTGATGGGTGTTATTTGACAGGATAAAGGTGTAGTTGTAGGAGGAAGGGAAAAAGAGAGGTGTCGTCCGGTAAGGGGAGGAAGGAAACTAAGGGTGTGAGTTGTCTGTAACTAAAGAAATGGAGCAAATATACCTGTGGATAAAAGAGGAAACTAATAGTGTGAGGTGTC
>JACEEZ010021834.1:7500-52500 GCA_016584305.1 Chionoecetes opilio | reverse complement strand
CAAAACAAATATGGATGCCACTGGTAGTAGATAAAAAACTAAGAAACTCTAAAGGGAACAGACAGGTCGCGGTAAGAAGATTAAAACTTTGTGCACTTTTATTTCTCCCTGAAGATTTGAGTTCTGGTTGGAGAACTTTTCGCTTTTGACGAATTAATTTGACGCCAAGTATAAATTGAGAGACGCCTTAAAGATAGGCTGAGATTCTTTTGTGCATATTTGATCGTAAAGCGACAAGGAGAATTCTACCAAGTGTGAAGAGGAGAGAGAGAGAGAGAGAGAGAGAGAGAGAGAGAGAGAGAGAGAGAGAGAGAGAGAGAGAGAGAGAGAGAGAGAGAGAGAGAGAGAGAGAGAGAGCGAGCGCGAGAGAGAGAAAAAAGAGAGAGAATAGAGTGAGAAGAGAGAGATGAGAGAGAGAGAAAAATATGAGAGAAGAGAGAGAGAAGAGAGAGAGAGAGAGAGAGAGAGAGAGAGAGAGAGAGAGAGAGAGAGAGAGAGAGAGAGTGTCAGTCCTATGCCCAATGAAAAAGTAATGCGAGGCTGTAGTAATAATTCTTGGCCGTCAAATAACATCTCCAGACCGTATATTGTCTTCTCTCTCTTCTTCCCTCCCTCTCTTCATCTGCTTTTTCCCTGCTTCTCTTCTTCGTCGCGTGGGGTCGCAATATTTCATTCACACAATCATGGTCGTGGCGCTGTGGTCGGTGATAAACTCAACAGTTGCAGATTGTATCACTATAGAACCTCAGACTCCCTCCAGTACAACTCCTTTCCAGTACAACTTTAATTTACATGTTTTTCCCCCCTCTTCTCCTAAGTATGTCATG
Organism: Chionoecetes opilio; assembly: GCA_016584305.1. NCBI lineage: Eukaryota > Metazoa > Arthropoda > Malacostraca > Decapoda > Majidae > Chionoecetes > Chionoecetes opilio. The sequence goes on along the minus strand of JACEEZ010021834.1, from coordinate 51,673 downwards.
ATTTATCTTCAGTTTTTCATTATTTTATCACTAACATTGTCTTCTTCCACTACAATTCCTCTTCAATTCACATGTTTTTCCCCCTCTTCACCTAAGTAAGTCAGATTTACTTTCAGTTTCCATGTAATTAAATGGATATTCCTGTTATTACTTAACCATTCTCAATTGACAGGGTTATTTCTATCCTTCTTCACCTAAGTAAGTCAAGATTTACCTTCAGTTTCCATGTAATTAAATGGATATTCCTGTTATTATCAAACAATTCTCAATATACATGGTTATTTCTTTCCTTCTTCACCTAAGTAAGTCAAGATTTACCTTCAGTTTCTATGTAAATTTAAGGGGTATTTCTGTTATTATCAAACGATTCTCGATATCCAGGGTTATTTCTTTCCTTCTTCACCTAAGTAAGTCAAGATTTACCTCTTGTCTTCATATAATTACAGGGATATTCCTGTTATCATTAAACTCTTCAATTCATGGGTATAAATCAAACTGCTTCTATATGTGATTTAGGCTTCATTCTGTAGTGAGTGTGTCTATGTTATAAGGTTTCTGGTGATTTTTTTTTATTGATTTCAATTTTTATTTAAACAGTTATTAATCATAGGTGGCTTAACCCCTTCACGCCCATATCTTTCTTTTGCTATAAAAAAGTGTATGTTGTCGAGCCATAAAATTAAGAAATGTCACTTCACTTAATATACCAAATTAGTTAGTCGACAAGGATACAAAACAGGGGTCATAGCTATAAAACATTGCTTAGAGTCACTAGAAATCGTCTAATGGCACCCAAATTACAATGGAAATTAAGTTCTGGGCATCAAAGGGTCAAACGGTAAAAAAGATAGATAAGTTAAGGCAGTAAATATTCCGGATCAGTGTGTGTTTGTTGTTCTTGCCCTGTTTGGCTATCAGAGTGTATCGCCAGATGGCACTGCTGTCCGAGCCGCTATCTGTGACTCCCCTCTAAACACGCAGTCGGTTGTGGGTAATAAAGTGTGCGACAAGGAGGTCCACCAGCTGTGTTGAGGGGAACCACTAGTACTTTTTCCTCTTCCCCTCTCCCTCTCCCCTCTGTCTCCTGCCCGCCCCCTTCCTGCTCGCATCTCTCCTTCTCTCCCTCTCTCCTCTCATTTTTCTTTCCATCTTTTTTCCTTTTCCTTTTTTGGTCCATCTTCTGTGTGTGTGTGTGTTTCTCTCTCTCTCTCTCTCTCTCTCTCTCTCTCTCTCTCTCTCTCTCTCTCTCTCTCTCTCTCTCTCTCTCTCTCTCTCTCTCTCTCTCTCTCTCTCTCTCTCTCTCTCTCTCTCTCTCTCTCTCTCTCTCTCTCTCTCTCTCTCTCTCTTCTCTCCTCTCTCTCTCTCTCTCTTCTCTCTCTCCCCTCTCTCTCTCTCTCTCTCTCTCTCTCTCTCTCTTCTCTCTCTCTCTCCTTAATTTTCACTTCCTCTCTCTCTCCCTGGTTCATGCGTCGCCACTATTTCCTCCCCTTTCCTCTATTTTTTCCTCTTGCCATTTCCCTCTTCAGTATTTTTTCCCTCCATCCTCTCCTTCTCCCTTAACACTCTCCCCTTCTTCCCTGGAACATAATGTCTGTGACTCCCTTTAGACTCGTGAAAATGAGCTTCTGGCAGCTACAAACATTTCCTCTGACTGTTGACCCTCTTACCGTCGTCTTTATTTTCCCCTGAACCTTCGCGCCGCTGCTTCTGCCTCACTCTCGCCTCCGTCTGTCTCTTTCCTTTCCCCTCACGCTTAGCCTTCCTCTCCTCGCTCATCTCTTGCGATTACCATATTTTTAGTGAGGTGGAGTTACGCTTGAGAACATTCGTAGGAGTCAGTGAGGCAGGGCGGCTGTAGGGTGGCGAGGCAGGCAGGCAGGGAGGCAGGGAGCGACAGGGTGTTCCGGAGGCCATCAGGTGCGTGTGTCTCGTCCATATTTACTGTTAGTTGTGATACCCTCTCAAGTTTACTGTAAAGTGGAATTCGTTGGAATAGCCCCGAGACCAAATAAACTTTTTTGTAGAAGAAACTTGTAGAGCAAAATATTTCTGTCGTGCAGGATAGTTATCACACGTGTTTGGGTTTTTCTTTGCAAGCTTTACCTGTTTTTTTGTCCACTCAACATCCCTGAAAATCGTATCCTGGTGAAGCTATCCGTCTACCTAACTAGCCGCTATCCGTCTACCTAACTAGCCTTGTTATCCGGCCATCCACTCTGACGTCCATTACTTGGTCTAACGAGCGTTTGCATCTACACATCGATCTGTTATTGTGAGTTTTGGTGATAATGAGACGCTACATACAGGGGCGAGGGACGGACGGCTACTGAAGGAGGGACAGAGGAAGGATGGGAGGAAGGGACCAGGGAAGGGTCTGTCCGAGGAACCCCGTCAGCACGATGCGTCTCCCACCTAGCAACGCCATCATGAATTTTACACGTGAGACCCGCCACTCTCCAAAATTGCGGCCTCTGCGATATGCGGGTCACATCCCTGTCTGTCCAGTCGCGTCCTTTTGGCTCCCCAATGACTGCCGCTGAGTGTTCCTTTGGCCTGCAGAATTCTGAAGCGGCCACCACAGCGTTGGGTCTTGTCGTCTTCAGCTTACTGCCTTGGCTTTAGATCGTTGTATGAAGACTGCCGTTAGCCGGATCGTTATAGGAAGTGAACGACAAAGGAAACTAGCGTTGCCTCCTGTGTCCCTGCGGCAGAAGCAAAACGATGGCCGATGCCGCTTCCTGCCTCAAAAAGAAACGTAATAACATCCTCCCGTCACGATCCATTCTTCCCCTCGCCCAAGACCCACATTTACCACGACTGCGAAAAATATATGAAGGAATTATTCATGTTCTTTTTAGCATTATTGCGTGAAATTTGTGGGAGGATCTTCAAGGTACAAGATAGTGTTGTTCCCCCTGCGTCCGTGTGTCATCCTGGCTAAGAAGATGAAATACAGACCATGTTTTCGTGGCCCGCCGCCGCCCTGGTCGTGTCCTGAAGGTTGTCTGGCTCATTATAGAGGACGTCGTCATCCCTTAGGCCTCGGACACGTGCTGGTCAAGGCCTCTATCCCTTATGGTGGTGGTGGTGGTGGTGGTGAGGATGACAACTATGATGACGACGAACGGTGGAAGGCGGCCTGTTGTTTTTTTCTTTCTTTTTTCTTTCATTTAATTTTTCTTTTTTACTTTTCATTCTGTTTCTATTTCTTTCTTTTTCTCTTTTACTTTTTTCTTTTTTTATTTTTCTTTCTTTTTCTTTATATTTTCGTGTAATACCCAATCTCCTAGTAATCAGTGAGCATGAGTCGTATCACACCTATAAGTTAATACAAGTTTACTATAATGCTGGAAGTCTTAACGAATCACCCTTTCTTTCTGTCCTTCACTAATCATCACCTCCATCAAAATATAAACATGTACTTCACTATCCTCTCTTCCATTCTCCATCCATCCATCCATCCATCCACCACCTCCATCCATCCACCACATCCACTCCATCCACACTCTCCCACTCTTCTCTCCTTCACCTTTATGTCTTTCCACCATTCCTCTCATTCCCCTATTTTTATCCCTTATCATCCATTCCTCCTCTTATGTAAAGCTAATGCAAGTTTCGTAAGAGATGTAAATAAACTGAACTAACTAAAAGCTCCTCACCTCTCACACCGTCTTCTATCCTCCCCCTAATTACCTCATTCACATATTTATTCCTTCCCTTTCATTCATCCCACTTTCTGAGCCTCTATTCGCGAAACGCACCTCCCTCCCTGCCGTTTCTCCCACCTCTTTATTTTTTTATCTAAGACACAAAACCTTTAACATATCGCGAGTCTGTTTTCCCTCCGCTGTTTTCTTGCCGCCCTAAGTGGTTTGCGCCAAGCCTCCAAAGGTGCAGTGGTGGTGTTGGTGATGGTTGTGGAAAAACATGAGGTAAAAGAAAATATGATGAAGAGGAAGAAGTGGGGCTCAAGTATTAGGAGAAATTAAGGAATGAAAATGAAAACCAAGGATGATGAAAAGTAAAAAAAGGAGTAGGAGGAGAAAAGAAAGAGGATAAGTAATAGGAGGAGTAAAAGAATGAAGATGAGATACAAGGAAAATGAAATAATAAAAAGATGAGCAGAAAGATGAGTAGAGGAAATTAAGTAAGGAAAGGAAACCGAAGTAAAGGAACGAATATAAAAAAAGAAAAAAAAGGATCATAAGCAACAGGAGTAAAAGAACGAAATAAAATACAAGGAAAATGAATTGCAAAAAAAGGAGGAGGAGAAGAAAATGGAGGAAATGAAACAACTCGGTAAGGGAAAGAATATGAAAAACAAGGAAGTGAAGGTATGAAAGAGAAGGAGGAAGAAGAAATATCATCGCTTTCCTGTCCATTACGCTAACTAGGGAGTGTAAAGCGACCTCCACCATCACCTGGAAGCTTGTTGGAGTCTTCCCTTCCGCGCGCCACATCGCAATGCTGTTGTGTATACGGATGCAACATGGACACCGCACGTCAAGTTAAAATTCATGATGGTTGCAGAATCTTGTGGTCATTTCTAGTTAAGGCGCGATACGGAGGTGATAGTACTGACAACAACACACACACACACATACACACACACACACACACACACACACACACACACACACACACACACACACACACACACACACACACACACACACACACACCACACACACACACACACAACACACACACACACACTGGGGGGGGGGGGCTGAGGTCCCAGCATTACCCAAAGATCGGTAATAATGAGCTCCAAGCTCGCACTGAGAGGGTGAAAACTGGCGATCGCGAGCCAGCTCCCGTGGACAAGACCATGGGTGAATAACACACACACACACACACACACTCAAATACAACGCATATTTCTACAACTCCAATAACCCTCAGGCATCCACGGCAGGACCATTTTTTTATGTCCATTCCATTACAAAGTTTTTCCTACACGATTGCACAAAAAAAGTAAAAAATATAATATCCCTCCAACACGCAGCCACCGATTGAGTCATTACCGAGGTGGAAACGAGAAGTGACAACCAGTACGCAACGTGTATTGACCAGACGCCCTTCTTAACCCCCCCCCTCTGCCCGTCCCCACCCCAAGCCCCATAAGGAACGTCTTCACTATCTTAATGACCGGGTGTTGGCGCGGCAGGGGGAGATAAGCCCCCCCACCGCCCCCCCTTTAAATTTACGCTGCAGTATTTACGCCCGATTTCGCTAGTTTTATCTTCCTTGAAATATGTTTTGCCTTAAGATACGTTTTATTTTCTTGCCTTTTTATTTTCTGTATTTATATATTTTTTATTATTATTCTTTCGTCACGACATGCATGGGAGGGAAGAGGAGGAGGAGGACAAGGAGGAGGTATTCTTGCTGGAGGAGGAAGAAAAAAGTAGGAAGTACTTTTTCTTTCTTTCCTCAGGTGATTTGCTCCTATACCATCCTCTTCCTTCCTTCCCTCTTACCTTCCTTCCCTCCTTCTCCCCTAACCTTCCTTCCCTCCCTCTCCCCTAACCTTCCTTCCCTCCCTCTCCCCTAACCTTCCTTCCCCTCCCTCTCCCCTAACCTTCCTACCCTCCCTCTCCCCTCACCTTCCTTCCCTCCCTCTCCCCTCACCTTCCTACCCTCCCTCTCCCCTCACCTTCCTTCCCTTCCTCTCCCCTCACCTTCCTACCCTCCCTCTCCCCTCACCTTCCTTCCCTTCCTCTCCCCTCACCTTCCTACCCTCCCTCTCCCCTCACCTTCCTTCCCTTCCTCTCCCCTCACCTTTCTTCCTTTCCTCTCCCCTCACCTTCCTTCCCTTCCTCTCCCCTCACCTTCCTTCCCTTCCTCTCCCCTCACCTTCCTACCCTCCCTCTCCCTCACCTTCCTTCCCTTCCTCTCCCCTCACCTTTCTTCCCTCCCTCTCCCCTCACCTTCCTTCCCTTCCTCCTCCCCTCACCTTCCTTCCCTTCCTCTCCCCTCACCTTCCTACCCTCCCTCTCCCCTCACCTTCCTACCCTTCCTCTCCCCTCACCTTTCTTCCCTTCCTCTCCCCTCACCTTTCCTTCCCTTCCTCTCCCCTCACCTTCCTTCCCTTCCTCTCCCCTCACCTTCCTTCCCTCCCTCTCCTCTTACCTTCCTACCCTCCCCCTCCCCTCACCCTTCTCTGGTCTTCCTCACACCTCCTGCCTCTCCTTCCACCCTCACCATCATCCTCACTCACGCCCTGAGCCTCAGACGTGTGGGAGGGACTGGCCAAGGCTGGAGACGCTGACGGAGATAATAGAGATGCGCTGAGAGGGAGAGAGAGTAAGGAAAATATTGAGTGATAAAGTTGAGAGCCAGGCAAGGTGACGGGAACTTGGAGATGGTAAAAGAATTGTGCGAAGTGAGGCGAGTGGCTTAAATAGAACTTGAGGAAGAATGTATGATTGGAGAGCGAAAAAATCATTATTAATACACGTATAGAGAGCAGAATATGAGAGTGGTCGCAGAAAGAGAGAGAGAGAGAGAGAGAGAGAGAGAGAGAGAGAGAGAGAGAGAGAGAGAGAGAGAGAGAGAGAGAGAAGAGGAGGATGCATTTTTGCTGAAAGAGAGAAGATAGAGAGAGATAGAGAGATAAAAAGAAAGAGAGAGAGATAGAGAGAGAGGGTGATATCAAGATTACAGAAGCCAGGCAGCCTTTCCTTACATTAGCAGAAGAGTTACGGACAGACTCAGAATGCTAACAACACTTGCGTATACATTACAGCCAAGAGGATGGTTCTGTGGCTTACGCGAGCCCGGCAGGTAGTTATGTGCAAATTACCAGAGAGAACAGATCTACCGAACCTATATAACTAGCCGAGTCACGCTTTAAATCGAAAATAATGTGGAAAAAAGGGGAAAAAGTGATAAACGGGACATTTTTGGTTGTTTCGGTAGCAATGTAGATTATTTAAAGTAAAGGAAAAGGTGATAAGAGGAAGGACAGACAAAAAAGAAAGACAGACAGACAGACAGACAGACAGACAGACAGACAGACAGACACAGACAGACAGACAGACAGACAGACAGACAGACAGACAGACAGACAGACAGACAGACAGAAAGAAAGAAAGAAAGGATAGTAGTACAGGTAAAATAAATGATAAATGCCAAGGGGTGAGGAGAGAAATGAAGTCAAAGAATAAAGTAAAACACGTAGGATCTCTTTTCTCATCTCATATATTTAATTAACAGTGTAGTTGACGTTCAGGAAATAGTTATAGTTACCCCTCGCTGTGCCCTCCTTAACCCCACCCCTCCCTGCTACGGCGGATAACGAACTGCAGGGTGCGATGAGTACAAAGCGGCCTTCCTGACGCCCCACTGCGATAATCAACTAAGTACATTCGGCGCCAAGTTAAAGGCTGAGTTAGTGTGTTAGTGACCCTTGTTAAACGTGCTGGACGATGCCACCCTCTTCATTAATATTACTCCTTCCTCCTCCTTCAGGCAAGGCTGCCGCACCACCCTTGAACTTCCACACTGAGCCTACACCAACACTACATTAGACCTCATAACACACACAGATAGCCCCGAGTTAACGGTTACCACTACTACTCTCGACCTGTGACGGGCTGCGGTTCAGTTAGGGTCCTGACAGTTAGTGACCACCATCGGGATTTAAGGTACCAGGGGTCACTGCTGCAGGAGGCATTGAAGTGTACGGCGTCCTACATGGAAAGTACACAATCCGCAGTGGATTGAACGGAGCTGGGGCCTGATTGACTGCTGCCTCCCAAGAAAGCGCCAGGCAAGGCTGCCGCACCACCCTTGAACCTCCACACTGTGTTCACACCATTATAAAACACACATAACATGACCTATCTATCAAGCACTAAACCTACCTCCACAAACTAGTAGTAGTTAGCCATAGATTACAGCTTTCAACTTTCCTCACAAATTACATGCAGTTTTTCTATATTGCATGGTATCACTTCTATTCCGGCCAGCTTCGGCTGGAGGGATGGGTGGGTGGGGAGGAGCCTTCTACTTCCTATCCTTTCTCTCTTATTATCTAGTTAGTGTAGTGTAGTTAAAGCAAACAGCCTTGTAAGGACCTATCGGTCTGTTGTTGTTTGTGTTTCCTTTGTATTCCCTTTGTATTCCTTCCTCATCCCTTGTTTGTTCACTACTTCTTGTATTCTATTCCTAATCCTTGTTTGTTCTCCATTTCTTGTGTATTTTTCCCGCTGTCGTATTTTCTTCGGTAAATTTCCAGATGAACACCGAACTTCCTTTGGTGGACGCAACTTTTTTTTCTGGTGAGTTTTGATGTGTTTTGAATTCATCTGCTAACCGTTTCTGTCGCAAATCTCTTTTTTTTCTAGTGATTTGGAACAAAAATGACCCAAAAAAAATTGAACTTAACCGAACCTATACCTAACCTAACCTAACCTAACCTTTACCTAACATAACCTATACCTAAGCTAACCTAACCTAACCTAACCTAACCTAACCTAACCTAACCTAACCTAACCTATACCTATACCTAACCTAACCTAACCTAACCTAACCTAACCTAACCTAACCTTTATCTAACAAAACAAAAACAAAAAACAAAAATTGCGACAGAAACGGTTAGCAGATTAATTCAAAAACACATCAAAACTCAATAAAAAGAAATCGTTGCGTCCACCAAAGTGAATTCGGTGTTCATCTGGAATAATACCTTTTTTTTTTCTGTATCAGTTCTATCTCAATCTCTTTTCCAGTGTTTCTGACTTTCACCTGTGCCTCATTCTAAGCCTCAGAATATATCTTTCCTTAACTATGTTCCAGCTTCTAACTTTGATCCCGCTATACATGTAACTTTGTGTAACTATAGCTTGCCTTCAGAATATTAGACGATGCCTCCCCAAACCTCCTTCAACCTTTGTTCTCCTAAGTTTTGGGTTTGAACTTGTACTTCTATGGTGTGTTAATCCCAAACTCTTCTCTCTCTCTCTCTCTCTCTCTCTCTCTCTCTTCTCTCTCTCTCTCCCCTCTCTCTCTCTCTCTCTCTCTCTCCTCTTCTCTCTCTCTCTCCTCTCTCTCTCTCTCTCTCTCTCTCCTCTCCTCTCTCTCTCTCTCTCTCTCTCTCTCTCTCTCTCTCTCTCTCTCTCTCTCTCTCTCTCTCTCTCTCCTCTCTCTCTCTCTCTCTCTCTCTCTCTCTCTCTCTCTCTCTCCTCTCTCTCTCTCTCTCTCTCTCTCTCCTCTCTCTCTCTCTCTCTCTCTCTCTCTCTCTCTCTCTCTCTCTCTCTCTCTCTCTCTCTCTCTCTCTCTCTCTCTCCTCTTTTCTCCTCTCTCTCTCTCTCTCTCTCTCTCCTCTCTCTCTCTCCCAGTATCTGCTTACTCCCATCACCTGCTGGACCAGTAGGTAGGAGCAGGCTGAGTGGATGCCTGTGTGTGCTAATGAATGAGAGGACAGCCGAGTAATTTGGTTTGTGAATAAATGGTCGAACATTAATAGCCGGATGAATAATTGGATGACTAAGTAACTGGTAAGAGGAATTTCTCTCTCTTCTCTCTCTCTCTCTCTCTCTCTCTCTCTCTCCTCTCTCTCCACCTTGGTCTCTTTTCTCCTCCTTTCCTCCCCCTTATGCCTTCCTCCCTCCTCCTCCTCCTCATCCTTATAGTCTCCCTCCCTCCTCCTCCTCCTCTCCTTCTCCTCCATCCCTCCTTTCCCATTCCTCCTCCTTTCCTCCTCGTTCCCTCTCTCCTTATCCTCCTCCTTGTAGTCTCCTTGTTCCTCCTCTCTCTCTCTCCTTCCTCCTCTCTCCTCCTCCTCCTCCTTGTAGTCTTCCTCCCGTCCTCCTCCTCCTCCTCCTCCTCCTTGTCTCCCTCCCCTCCTCTCTCTCTCCTTGCACTCTCTCTCAGTCTAACACAAGTGTATAATGAACCAGTGAAGGCTGAAGAGAGTTAATTCAGATGCATCTCTAGATATCCTTGTGCGTCTGATTTAGTCGCGGCCAAGTCCTTACTAATATTATTTTGTTGAGTATAGGTAGTGGTGGTGGTGGCGGTGGTCGTGGTGGTGGTGGTGAGGTGGTGGTGGAAGGGGTGAGAGGCTTGGTAGGTAGTTGCGGAGGTAGTGGTGGTGGTGGTGAGGTGGTGGTGGAAGGGGTGAGAGGCTTGGTAGGTAGCTGTGGAGGTAGTGGTGGTGGTGGTGGTGAGGTGGTGGTGGAAGGGGTAAGAGGTAGGTAACTGGGGAGGTGGTGGTAGTGGTGGTGGTCGTGAGGTGGTGGTGGAAGGGGTGAGAGGCTTGGTAGGTAGCTGTGGAGGTAGTGGTGGTGGTAGTGGTGAGGTGGTAGTGGAGGGGGTAAGAGGTAGATAACTGGGCAGGTAGTGGTGGTGGTGGTGGTGATGGTGGTATCTAAAGGGTGTGGTGTAACTAGTTGTGTTGGTGAGTGGTGTGGTTGGAGGAGGTGGTGATGGTGAGTGTGGTGACCTGCTTAAGAAAGTGGTGGTAGTGGTGATGGTGGTGATGCAAAATACAGTACTAGGACATTATGGGTGTGTCTTCCTAGGCTCTCCAAAGTCCGAGGAGGAGGAAGGAAGGAAGGAAGGAAGGAAGGAAGGAAGGAAGGAGGCTTGAGAGAACGGCGAGACAAAGTCAATATTGTATTAAGTCGTTATCAGTACTCTACCAACTCTCCATTTCTGACCAGGACCTTCCACTCCCTCCCTCCCTCCCTCCCTCCCTCACCCCCCCCCTCCCTCAACCCACACACATGACTCCACCTTAAGTAATTAACCACCTGTACTACATACCTGTTTTCAGAAGACGGCGAAGAGAGAATTATACCGACGATAATTACTAGATTGGATGATTTATTTTTTGCTAATTTGTTAGAATATGACTTAACGGGACGAGGGAGGGAGACCTGAGGGAGCTGAACCGGTGTGTGTGTGTGTGTGTGTGTGTGTGACTGCAACACGGTTTTACATTTCACCTCGCTAAAACAATACATTTCGTACACTCAAAGCCGCACATTTCATCCCACCAAACATTTTAATATACTGTCGACTTAACCTTTCACCTTAAAATCAGTGGCGTTACATTTGTTATTTTTTACTTATAACGCAAGACACTGAATTTTTGTAAGGAGCTGAACAGGTGTGTGTGTGTGTGTGTGTGTGTGTGTGTGTGTGTGTGTGTGTGTGTGTGTGTGTGTGTGTTTGTGTGTGTGTGTGTGTGTGTGTGTGTGTTTGAGGGGGTGAAGGAGGAAGGTAGAGGCTGGATTTCTTAAGTGTTTGCAGGTCACCCTCGAGGGAATGTGGTGATGGTGCTGTGACCTGAGATGAGAGCAGGAAATGGAGCAATTTATTTGACGTTCTATAATTACTGCTTTTGTGTGTGGGAGGGGGGGTTGATGTATGTGTGTGTGTTGGTGTGTTCTTCTGTGTTTTTCTTTTGTGTGTGTGTGTGTGTGTGTGTGTGTGTGTGTGTGTGTGTGTGTGTGTGTGTGTACGTACAAGGCAAGTAAAGATAGTGAGTGAGAGATAAGTAAACAGAGACAAATAAGACGAGGTGAGAGTGAGTGAGTGTATGAGTGTGATTGTGAAATTATTGTGGCTCTTATATATTTTTCCTTCCTAACTCCCTCCCTCCCTCCCTCCCTCCTCCCTCCCTCCCTCCCGCCCTCACTCACTCACCACTCACTCACTCACTCACTCACTCACTCCTTGGATGATTTGCTCTCGCCCTCTCATGAATAACCAATCCACGAACTGCCGCCCAACAAAACGCCTTCATTGGCAATTCATGTTTAGGCTTAATAATTAGAGGTCACGGCGTATTAAAAGGCAAGGTTTTGCATTTCTATTCACTGAAACGAGAATTTTTATGTTAGAATTTGGGGGAAGTAAATGGTGCGTGGAGGAACCCGGGTCATGGAGGAAGAAAAGGAAGAGGAGGAGGAGGAGGGAGGAGGAGGAGGAGGAGGAGGAGGAGGAGGAGGAGGAGGAGGAGGAAAGAAGAAGAAAAAAGTTTATAATGATAGTAATGAAGAAGAAATGGAAGAGGAAAAAATGAAAAAAGTTTATAATAATGAAAAGTAATGAAAGTGAGAAAAAATGGAGAAGTGAGGATGATGAAGAAAGAAAATAGTTTATGATAATGATAGTAATGAGAAAGAAATGAAAGAGGAGGAAAAAATAAAGAAAGTTTGTAATAATGAAAAGTAATGAAGGTGAAAAACTATGAAAAAGTGAGGATGATGAAGTGAATGAGTAGAAGTAGTAATAATAATGGAGTGAGGAGGAAGAGGCGGAGAAGAGAAATGAAAATTGATCATAAATATACGAAAAAGGAGAAGGAAGAAGCTAATGATAATAAATACTAATACTAATAAATACTACTAATAAATGAGAAGAAGACTAATATATAAGAAACATAATTGAATTGCTACACATTACTCTATGTCACCAAAGATATCAAGAGTTGAATTTAATCTCTGTACCTTCAGCCCATTCATTATAAACCTGCGTTAAATCGGCTTATTAATATCGTGAACTATTTTTTTCTTCTTCATTATGTATCTCTCCTTTATGGTGGCGTCATTCTTATATTTCTTCCTCATCATATAATTCACAGTCTCATTCCAGTCATTCATTAACAAATCAGTATTGGATATTTACTTATTTATCGTTCTCTGTCTAAACGTACACTTCTTTAACTAACCCCTTGAGGCCCAGAACGTATATTTCCATTGTAATTTCGTCCCTGCGCATTCGATCACGGTTCGAGTCCACCAAGTTCGTCCTGGCGTGGTGGTGCTTTGTATAGTCAATTACCTCGTAGTTGGTACTTGCAAAGTGTCTAGATAGGATCAAAGTATCTTATCTTATATCCATTGTAATTTGGCGACCAATATAGACGATTTTAATGCATATAGACTATTTTATATATTTACATCCCCTGTATTGTACCCTTGTCCACTTGCTAATTTGGTATATAGTATGATACTTTTCGTAATTTTATGGCTAACATCAGACGATTTTATATAGCAAAGAAAAGTCTGGGCTTGAAGGGGTTAAATGTATGAATGAGTGCATGATATGGACTGCAATTGGTTATTTTATAGAGTGAGAAAAAAAATTATAGAGATGGATAGAGAAAGGGAAAGAAAGGCTAAGAAATGTGTGAAAAAATTATGTTATGGACGTGCCTGCAAAATTGTGTTGGATGAGATGGAAATGTGTTTGCGGTGCAGTTTATGCGCCGCCGTCAGCCAGTGATTATGCGCGCGCTGATTAGTACTAAGGAGATAAAATTGGTATAATTGGCGAGGTCGGGAGAGTATTACTTCCAGTCAATTAGGATCCATTATGGCCCAAAACGATTAGTAAATAGACGCTGTTTTCCTTCGCTTACGGAGGGTGGAAGGAGGATGAGGAATACATAGGAAAAAGGAGGAGGAGGAGGAGGAGGAGGAAATCTATGAGGAAGAAAAGGACAGGAAGATTGTACATGTGTTGTTGATATTGTAGGTGATGATGATGTGTGTTGTGTGTGTGTGTGAGAGAGAGAGAGAGAGAGAGAGAGAGAGAGAGAGAGAGAGAGAGAGAGAGAGAGAGAGAGAGAGAGAGAGAGAGAGAGAGAGAGAGAGAGAGAGAGAGAGAGAGAGAGAGAGTAGTAGAGACTGTAAAATACACCTATGACGAAAATAACCTCGTTTTTAAGCAAATATACAGTGAATCAACGCAACGAATACCAGTCTTATTATCTTATTTCCATTCCTTCCCCTTTCTTTACTGGTGATAATCCTGTCTCGGCCTTCCCCTCTCCTTCTCCTCTCCTTTATCCTGATGACAAGCCCCATGGATGGAAGGACGCAGTGGGAGTCCTGAGATCCTCGTTGAAGCAAAGGATTAGGGAAAGACTGTGGTAGGTGTTGAAGACGAGGAGAATCTGAAGAGGAGGAAGTGCATTATCATTATTATTATTGTTATTATTATTATCATTGCCATTATTTTGTGTTTATATATTAGTGGTGATTCAATAATTTTTTTCGATATGCTTACACAGAGACCTTACTTACACACAGACAGACAGAGAGAGAGAGAGAGAGAGAGAGAGAGAGAGAGAGAGAGAGAGAGAGAGAGAGAGAGAGAGAGAGAGAGAGAGTATCAGTTTAGACAAGATAGCTGTGAGGGTAGCTGATGTATCTCGTGTTGTCTTGTCTTCGTGTGTTGAGGGAACTAAGTCTTTCTAAACGATTGGCTGCAGTGATTAACAACAAACCAATTCACCAGAGAGAGAGAGAGAGAGAGAGAGAGAGAGAGAGAGAGAGAGAGAGAGAAGAAGAGAGAGAGAGAGAGAGAGAGAGAGAGAGAGAGAGCACACATCTGGTCGGGGTCAGACATAAGCATAATGTCTAAGAGTCACTCGGCTCGTAACCTTCTTAGTCAGACTTGATGAACCTGTAGGAAGGATGACTCAGCCGTCTTCAAGTGGTCTTGCTTAGAGGAAGATACCACTGGGAGAAGTAACTGGACTCTCTCTCTCTCTCTCTCTCTCTCTCTCTTCTCTCTCTCTCTCCTCTCTTCTCTCTCTCTCTCTCTCTCTCTCTCTCTCTCTCTCTCTCTCTGGGGCAGAATAGAGGTCAACAAACAGACTCCTTCTCAATCTTATCTTTATGGGACATTTTAGAGGTTGTGTCACGCCTCAGCTCAAGCCCTGTGGCCCCTTATCGCTAATGAGGGTGACGGAGCGATGCCCTGGACGGTGTATGCGCCTTTAACATGCATCATTTACCGCCTCGCCCACTACCCTTGCCCCTAAGCTAAGGATATGGTGCAGGCCGGGCTTATCTGCTGTGTGATGGGCGGGTGGGTGGCCTGGCGGGGTATGGAGTTGCCTAACGTGATCTGTGTGTGACTTGTGTTGGTCCTGTTAAGTTTTTTTGGGCTTGAGTATGTGTGTGTGGGTGTGGGTGTGATCAGACAAGCTGTGATTGATGAAGGACTGACTGACTGACTAGAAAAACAGCTGACTGCACTAATGTGATAATTAACTGGAAGAATGACTAACACTAACTGGTTGACTGACTGACTGACTCAAACAATTACACTTACTCGCTGACTGACTGACACTAACTGGTTGACTGACTGACTGACTGAAAAAATTACACTTACTCGCTGACTGACTGATCGACAGAATGACTGCTAAAAAAAACAGGTAACAGTACCCAACTGAATCAATAGATGACTTGACTGATTTGAGTGACTAGCTAACCAACTGTTTAACTAGCTAAGCAACTAACTGATTGACGGAAGATGTAACCGTCAAGTCGTGTGTGTGACAGAGGAGGGAGAGGGAGATTGGATCACTGGAGGGGTTTAAGGGAGGGAAGGAGTAGTGGTGTAGGGAGGGAGGGGGAGGTAGAGTGAATGTTGGAGGGGTTAAGGAGGGAGGGAGGTGGGTTGGAGGGGTTAAGGAGGGAGGGAGAAGGGTTGGAGGGTTGGAGGGAGGCAGTCAAGTAAACAAGGCCGTGCCCAAGTACTCAAGGGAAAGATAGTAAGGTTGCTAGTCACTGCATCAACCTCGCCTCTCATCCACACAATACCTTCCTCTCTTGCATTAGTACACTCTACACACACACACACGCACACACACACACACACACACACACACCACACACACACACACACACACACACACACACACACACACACACACACACCACACACACACACACACACACACACACACACACACACACACACACACACACACACACACACACACACACACACTCACACACACACTCACACACACACACACACACACACACACAGACCAGGACTTGTGCTGTATTCTTAGGCTCCTTGTGTTCTAAGTTTTCAAGTATTATAATTTTAGACACTCAACTACCACCACCACCACCACCACCACTACCACCATCATCACCATCATCAACACCAACCCTCCCGTCTACACGCATTAAAGGGCTGGCTGGGTATAGAAATTAATGAACAAATACCAGGAAAAGTTAAATATGTAGTTCTTGTTTATCAGATGTTTCTATTGGCCCGATTCCATTACTCTTAATATTAGTACTTATGTGATAATACTAGTAATAATGCTAATGATAATAATAGAAAAGTGAGAGATCCAATTTATCGTAATGAGAGAGAGAGAGAGAGAGAGAGAGAGAGAGAGAGAGAGAGAGAGAGAGAGAGAGAGAGAGAGAGAGAGAGAGAGAGAGAGAGAGAGAGAGAGAGAGAGAGAGAGAGAGAGAGAGAGAGAGAGAGAGAGAGAGAGAGAGAGAGACGCTGCAATGTAGAGACAATCGTGGGAATTCAACATTTGCATTTTACAATCACGCGCACAATTTTCAGGCAATAAAAGTTAGATTTTCCGTATTACCGTCACTCGCGGAACGACCCTGTGGTGAGGGGCAGGGGGGGGGGGCCTTGGAGGGGAGGGTTAGGGAGGGGTTGGGGAAGAGGGGAGGAGGTCAAGGAGGGGTTGGGGGAGGTGGAGGGCCTAGGAGGGGAAGGGTTGGGGAGGAGGTGAGCTGAGGGTGCATCGAGGGGTAGTGGGTGCATTGGAGGAACGTGGAATGGAAGGACGTTTGTGAAAAATCCGGGTTTTTTTGGAAGAAGAAAAAGAGAGGACAGAGAAGAAGGGAGATGTTTAGCCTAAGGAAAGATGAGGTAAAGGAGGCTGAAAAAGAGGATAAAGATGAGGAATAGAACCATGAGGAAGAAGAAGAGTGGACAGAAGGGAGATGTTTGGCAGGAGAGAGGAGGTAAAGGAGGCTGAAAAGGATGATATAAATTAAGAATAGAACCAGAAAAAGAAGGAAGAGGAGACGACCAGATGATTATATAGGAGCGTTAAAGGAGGCTGAAAAAGAGGACTAAAAATGAGGAATAGAACCAGGAAGAGGAGAAAGCCAGGTGATTATAGGTATGTGAAGTAAGAGGAAGGTGGTTATTGGAGGATTGTCAAGAGGAAGAGGATGTGTATGGAGTAAAAAGGACCTGAATAATGAGATGGTCCAAGAGTACGCCACCAAGAGACCGCTGGCGAGGCTGAAGAATGAGTCAGATTTAGTGGAGTGTGAAAAAACGTCCTTACGTCATATTAAAAAAAGCTGAGAATGATGAGTCTTGAAGGAGAAAAAGGTGAAAAAGGTAATTACTGGCAAGGCAAATAGGGGAAAGTGTTACTGCTGGTTGCCCCTGTTAGTGCGGGTTTTGTTGTTGCACCGGTTGTCATGCACTAAAATACCTATTACAAAAGTGCTAAAATAAAACAAGATTTAAAGAGATGAAAGAAGAATTAGGGACATTACAAGAGATGGAGAAACATGAAAGATGAAATTACTGGCAAAGGCAAATAAAGGAAAGCGCTAAAATAGAACGAAAAACTTAAAGAGATGAAAGAAGAATTAGAGACATTATAACCTGTACGAATGAGACCACAATGAAAAAATAATAAAAAAAGTGAGGGGTAAATAAATCTCAATAAAAAAATGAGAAAAGTTGGAGATTACGCATGGATGATGATGAAGAGAGAGGGGGAAAAGGGGAGTGATGAATGCCTGGTGTGAGTGACAGTAAAGGGGGGACGGGGGGGGTTGTGGTGGCTTCCCTTTGGCTACTGGAAGGCTGTAGAGGGGAAAAGTGAGGTACAGGCGAGGGACAAGGCGTGTAGTTTGCATGCATCATTTCCCCTCGCTCGTCACACGGGTTTATCTGCGACAGCGAGTAGAGGGGACCACGTCTTCCCTGTGATTGATTACCTCCATTATCACCTCCTCCTCCTCCTCCTCCTCCTCCTCCTCCTCCTCCTCTCCTCCTCCTCCTCCTCCTCCTCCTCCTCTTCCTCCTCCTCCACCTCCTCCTCCTCCTCCTCCTCCTCCTCTTATTTTCCTATATCGAGTATTTTTAATGTTCAACCAGGGAACTCGCGTATTAGATTTAATTTGCAGGATGATGAAAATATTGTGTGTGTGTGTGTGTGTGTGTGTGTGTGTGTGTGTGTGTGTGTGTGTGTGTGTGTGTGTGTGTGTGTGTGTGTGTGTGTGTGTGTGTGTGGTGTGTGCGCCAGGATGTTTGTTTAATGAATTTGTAAGAAAATATTTGCCTTAGGTACAAATCCCGAGGTTCTTCTTCTTGGTATTCCTTCAATGCAGGAAGCTTCAGATTCCTCAATATTATGTTTTGAGAGAGAGAGAGAGAGAGAGAGAGAGAGAGAGAGAGAGAGAGAGAGAGAGGGGGAGAGAGAGAGAGAGAGAGAGAGAGAGAGAGAGAAAGAGAGAGAGAGAGAGATTCTTAAAATACAGATCATACATAGGTATAAAAATCCCCAAATTCTCTTCTTCTTTCTCTCATTTCTTCTCACCGTTAATTTCTTTTTCCCCTCACTGTCGACTCTCCTAACTTTCTCACCGACTCCCTTACCCAATATGACTCCCCTTCTTTCCTTCCCTCTCTCCACTAATTCCCATTCTTCCCATATACTTCTTAGCTATTCCTCCCTTCCCCCCCTCCTCTCCTCCTCCTCCTTCTGCTCCCTCGCCTCCCTCAGATGACTCATTGCGCAAGGGGAATAGGGGGAAGGGAGGGGGCGTCCTGACCATCCAACGTGAGGGGAAAGTGGAGGAGGAGGTTAAGGGAGGTCATATGTTAAGGGTGACGTTAAGAAGACAAAGATGTGTTGGTTAGGTTAGGTTAAGTTAGGTTAGGTTAGGTTGTGTGTTGATTTGGATAGAAGATGCATTAGAAGGGAGAGGAAAATGACACCATGCAAAAGTATAAGAGAGTAATGGTGAATAACAGTGTGTAGAGAGAGAGAGAGGAGAGAGAGAGAGAGAGAGAGAGAGAGAGAGAGAGAGAGAGAGAGAGAGAGAGAGAGAGAGAGAGAGAGAGTAGACGCCTGACTGATGGACCAAATGAGACCAAAACCTCATTATTCCCTTCGCTGAGAGAGAGAGAAAGAGAGACAGAGAGAGAGAGAGAGAGAGAGAGAGAGAGAGAGAGAGAGAGAGAGAGAGAGAGAGAAAAGAGAGAGAGAGAGATAGAGAAGAGAGGGAGAGAGAGAAGAGAGAGAGAGAGTAGAGAGATAAAGAGAGAGAGCAGAATGAGAGAGAGAGAAGAAAGGAAGCAAAAAAGAAAGTACAAATAAAAAACACTAATAAATATCGAGAAAGGCGAGATAAAGCGCGATAAAAGACCAGAGAGAGAGAGAGAGAGAGAGAGAGAGAGAGTGTCACGGGTCTATGTCACTGTCAACATGTTTACTTGGAGTTATGCAAAAAAAAAGGCTCATTTAGTGGATGGAAGAGACGTGTCCTTACCATCACTTGGGCCTCAGTAACCACTCGACCTATTGGGGAGGACCTCTCTTCTTCCCTCCACCTCCTCCTCCCTCCTCCTCCTCCTCCTCCTCTCCTCCCTCCAAACGTTTTCCTCATCTCCCTTCTCAGAAGAGAGGACCATTGTGAGCCTTCACCAAGCGCACAGGCAAGATGAATGATTCCAAACTAAGTACAACGTTTGCCATCACACCGATCTCCGGTAAAAATTACTCTCACTGTGAGGGGCTGTGATCGAGGGTAACAAGTGACCCAGGCAAAGTGTTGTCGGAGGGGAACCACAATAAATACATCCAGAAACGGACTTGAGCCGAGCTCTGTAAAGTAAATGCGCCATTGAAGGGTGCCCCAATTCGTCACTGTGTTCCACCGTATCCATAAGTTCTATAGTAACCTCCCACTGTGTAGTTGTAGTTTAGTTTAATTTCCTCATATTCCATCAGTCTATGCATGAAACTTCTTTCCCATTCCCTTGAGGGATGGTAAAACCTTTTCCAATTGTTTTCTTAGTTTTTGATAGTTAGTAGTATTAAAACAAACAGATCCTCGTAAGGACCTATCGGTCTGCTGTGTGTTTCTTTTTTCCTTCCTATGTATTCCTTGTATTGTATTCCTCCTCCTCCTCCTCCTCTCTCGCTTATGCTGACTGACGGGTACGATGGTGTCCGCACGTATTTGGCGTCTTAGTAAATGACTAGATGGATGACTTAGCTCGAGTACCCCCTCGCTAGCTCGGTACCCCCCCTCGACTTAGCTCGGTATCCCCCCCTCGACTTAGCTCGGTACCCCCCCCCTCGACTTAGCTCAGTACCCCCACCCCCCCCCCTCGACTTAGCTCGGTACCCCCACACCACCCCCCCTCGACTTAGCTCGGTACCCCCCCTCGACTTAGCTCGGTACCCCCTCCTCCCCTGAATCCATTATCTGTTTTCTTCCGCCTTACATCATTTTTTCTATTATTTTCTTTTGTTCTTCATCTTACTTCTTCTAAACATTTATTTTTCTTTTCATTACAAATTTTTCTTTGACCATTTTTTCTCTTTTTCACTTTATTCATCTTACTTTTTCTGAGAACATAATGGTTTTGTGGTTTCTCTTCTCGCCTCTTTTTATTTCTTTTATATTTATTCTTTTCTCTATCTCTATTCTACTCTTTGTCTTTACTTACCCATCCACTTTATCATCTATCTCCTCCTTTCCTTCATTGCTTCTGTCTTCTCCTTCATTTCATTATCTTTTCTCCACCCTCTCTTTCTCTCCTCTCTGCACCGTCATTTCCCCTCCTCCACTCTTTCCCTCCCTTCTTCTACCCACCCTACCTCTACCTCCCTTCACCCCCCACACATCCCCCACACTCCCCCACCATCTCTCCCTCTCCTCCCCTCCTACACCTCCCCCCATCTCTCCTCCCCTCCCACACCTCCCCCCACCCTCCCTCCCCTACCCCCACACCTCCACCCCCACCCTCCCCTTACGCAAATCCAGGCTGCATTTGATTATTCCTGCCCCCGCGCCAACACACACCAATTACTTTCCATTTAATTTGGCTGTCAAGTGAGCTTAGCGCGAGGGCGGGGAGAGGTTCGGCGCACTCCCCTCCCTCTGTTGGTGCCGCTCTCTCTCCCTCTCTCCCATTCCCCACTCCCTGGCCGCACCTTCGTCAGATAGATACTGGTTATATACTTGTCTGGTTCTGTAGGTGGTGATTAAAATAATTCTTCTATTTTTTGTTTATGTCGTTTCGATTTCATGCATTTTCTTCCACCTTGCCATTTTTTTTTCTTTTTATTGTTTTGTTTTCATGTTTTTTTTGTCTCTTTCAGGTACGTTTTTGTGGGTTTGGAAGCACCTGTGTGAGTCTTTGGCTGATTGGTAATGTACTACGGACTGTTTTGCATCAATATTTGTGTTTCATTCATGTCCAATACACGTCCTCATTGTCCTATTGTTATTATCATCATTATTTAATTTGTTCCACTGCTTGCTTTCTGTTTTATCATTTTTCTACTATGTCTCGTACTCCTCTTCATTCTCTTTCTATTCTCCCTCTTCTTCTTTTTATGTTGTCTTTGCTCATTAATTTTCTAACTATCTTTCTTTTAGTCTTCGTTAATTGTAGTTATTGCTTTTCTTTCGTTCTTGCAATTGGTTCTCCCTTCTTTCGTTTTATTTTTCATCCTCCTCCTAATCGTTTTTCTTCTCCCATCTCCTTTTCTTCCTTCTTCATGTAACAATTTTTTCGTACGTATCCTCATATCTCTTTCGTCATCCTACCCATCCTGTTCTTCATCCGCATCCTTCTGTGTTCATCTCTTCTCCTCTCGTGTCCTCCATTTTTTCCCCCTCCTCATGCATCTTGCCCCGCTCTTTCTCATCCTCCTTCATCACCATCACCTCCATCATCATCACCACCCGCACCACCAGGCAACACCGATAGCACCAGACACCCCCCTTCACCACTCCCCCTTCACCACTCCCCCTTCTAGTAAGCTGTCGACCCGCAGAGGCTACCCAGACGCTCCATGCTCCCCAGGTTTTGTTGTGACAGCTCTGGAGGCAAAGCACGAGTAAAGGTACAGGACTGTTTACCTGCCTACGTTTCCAGTATGTAATAACCCAAAGGGGGAGGAGTGGGAGCGCCAGTTATTGTGTTTATTCATGTCTCTCTTTCTCTCCGTCTTAATCAAATGCCATGTTGAGTGTTTTGTACCTCGTTGGACGTATTTGGAGGACCGGTGAGGGAGTAAGGACCACATTCCTTTTTAGGGGACCAGGGTATATTATGTGAGACGGCTTGCTACAGACTGGCCGGTGGTGTTGGCGAACGAACCCAATGTAGCGGTGAGGTCATGGGTGTTGATGGTGTTGATGGTGTCTCTACTCAGGGTGAAAGAGTTGAACATCGAAGTGGAGCTGAGCACAAGGCAGGTCTCCATTATGAGGACACAAGCAGGTGGCGGGTTAATGGTAGTTGGAGACGAGGATTGGTTATGGTAATAGCTCATGGCGACGGGTGATGGTGGTGATGGTGGTGGTAGGGTAAAGGGGAGGGGGGGGGCTGGAGGGAAGGGATACCATGGTCTTGTCCTCATCAAGTTCTTTCTTATGGTGATGGTTTTAACGCCTGGCCTCGAGGACTAGAGTCAGTATACAGCAAAGGAACGATGGAAGGGTGAAGATTATCATTGTCAGTGGCAAGACCAAGAGAAAGAGACCCCTTAATTCGCTTGGCCTTTGTCAGTGGTTTGGAGGGTGTTTTATTGGTATGTTTTTCGATTTATCTTCTGCGTCGTGGAGGTAAAGTAGTTACCGTTATTTTGTGTTAGTCTTGCCTTAATTTTTCTTGTTATCAGATCGTGGTCTTAAGAAGGGACTAGGGACGTTCAGGGACTCCTCAACTTGCCATTCTTCCCTTAATGTCAAGTTAGGAATGAATATGAAGGTAACACGAATCACAGGTGACCATGATGACATAGATAAAACAGAGACGTTGTGTCCTAGTGTGATAGGTCCGTGGGCTGCATTGTGAGGCATGGAGGTGGAGGTGAACAAAATGATAAGGCCGCTACATGGCTCATACCCTTCCTCATTGACTCTCTTTGACCTTAAAATGAGAGTAGCTTCGATCCTCATGACCACTCACACACTCACTCACTCACTCACTCACTCACTCACTCACTCACTCATTAACCTCGAGGAACTAATTGTATACTCGCATGTGTGGGATCCTTCTTAACCTTTCTATCCATTTACGTAGGAGAGAGAGAGAGAGAGAGAGAGAGAGAGAGAGAGAGAGAGAGAGAGAGAGAGAGAGAGAGAGAGAGAGAGAGAGAGAGAGAGAGAGAGAGAGAGAAAACATTCACCGCTCTCCACCCACCTCTCCCAGGCCATTCACTTGCCTCTCCTAATTCAACCTGAGTCTCATTTGCGTATTTCTCGGTTCAACAAATCCTTAAACACGACTCTTGGGACGATGAATTAACACTTTTTCTTTTAAATCACCGGCTCTTTGTATTAAATGTAAACGGTGAGGGCAGGTGTTTGAAATATTACCTTTAATTTACGTGTATTTGATACTAGTTTATTAGTTTATTTCGATTAGGTAAGTTATGGTTGTTGTTTCCATGTGTGTGTGTGTGTATGTGCGTTGTGGGGGAGGGGGGGGGTTAAAGGGGGGGGTTTGGTAATGTGCACGGCTGTCTGGCGGTGATGGAGTGGTGGGTCCTCCCTGGTAATGTAGTGGAGGTAATGATTATGTAATGACAGACTTGACTTGTTACTGGGGAGTCTCGTGTCCTGTCAGCCTCTATACCTCTCCCTTCCCTCCCTTCTACCTCTCTCCTTCTCCCTCCATTTCTCCTCCTCCTTGTCCCTTCCATACTTTCTACCTCTCTCCTTCTCCCTCAATTCCTCTTCCCTTTGCCCTCCTCCTCCTCCTTTTATCTCCTCTTCTTCCCTTAATTTACCATTTCGTTCCTTTGTTCCTCATTCTCCTCCAGCCTCTTTCCTTCTTACCCCTTTCCTCTCTTTCAATCAACTCTTCCCTCTCTTCCTCCTCCTCTTCTCCTTCTCAATCATCTAATCCTTTTCTCACCCTTCCCCTAATTTCCTCCTTCGTCCTTGTTGTTCCTACTTCTCCTCTCCTTGCTTTCCTTCTTACCCCTTTCCTCTCTTTCAATCTACTTCTCCTTCTTCTTCCTTCTCCTCTTCCTCTCAATCACCTCGTCCTCCTCTCCCCTCCTTCCCTCAATTTCCTCTTTCCTTCCTCCATACCATCCTCCTCTCTCTTCCCTTTCTTAACCCTTTCCTCTCTTCTCCGCTTCATTTCTCTCTCACTCTTTCCATTTATCACCCTTTTGTCTTCTTTATGTTTCCTCTTACATTTGATTTATTTTGTCCTTTATCATGTTTCCCATTCAACTCTCTTCGCAGATTTTCTCTTTATTTATTTTTATTGCCTGCTCCCATTCGTCTCCATCTTTCTTCTGGTAATAATGTGGTCTTTCCTTTCTCTTTAGCGGTTTTTTTCCTCGTTTGTCTTCTGTTTCTCTTTTCTTTCTCCCTTTTCTTCGCCTCCTCCTACTGTTCCTCCTTTTCCTTCTCCTTCGTTTCTTTTCTTCTTCTTCTTATTCTTATTATTATCGTTGTTATTATTATTATTATTATTATTATTCTGTTGGTCTCGCTGCCATAGAAGGTAAGGGTGTGTCTTTGTTTACTTAAAGATTTGTTCATTTGCATCATATTCAGATACTGTTATATTGCCTTGCCCCACCCTCCTACACGCGCGCGCACACACACACACACACACACACACACACACACACACACACACACACACACACACACACACACACACACACACACACACACACATTATATTTCAAGCGAGCTTTTATCTTTCTAATTTTTGTTCTTATCTGCCTTCTTATCCTCTTTATCTTCTTCTTGTTATCCTTTTTGGCTTTGTTCTTTTGTCCCCTATTTGTTGATCTTATATTCTTTCTTGTGTATTATTTTTTTCTTTGTATTTATTTTCTGTTCTCTGTGTCTTTCTGCCTTTCCACCTATTTCTCCTCCTCCTCCTCCTCTAGTTCTCCTTCTCCCTCCTTATCCTCCTCTCGAAGGATATGAAACACGAGCAGACACTGGTTTATTATTTTCACATGTCAAGATAAATATAATGTCCTCGTTAATGACAAAGAATCGAATTATCAGGCAACAGGGATAGAAATCAGTCATGCGAACGTATTTATGAGTGAGGAAAGAGAGACATAACCCGTTCATCACGCTATGATTTATACCTCTCGACCACCGATGATAAATTCCCCACTCAGCCACGTATTATGGTGGAATTACTCCTCTCTCACGACGTGTTTACAGCCTCGCGCACAAGACCCTGAGCAATAGAGAAGCTGGATGGCGCGTTTTACTTTCTGTTATTAGGTGGAGTGCCGTAAAAAGGCGCAACTGTACCTGAAGACGGGACAGAAGCCTCCCACAAGACCAAGACCAAGTGGAGTATTATTAGAGGGTTTTTTTTCATTCTTATTTATTTGGAAGGTTCATGGCTATTAAAGGGCATGTCGATGTCACCTGTTTTGTGTCAGTTGGTCATATGTGCCTAAGTCCTTTTTGCCTAGAGTCCTTTTTGCCCAGAGTCCTTTTTTGACCAGAGTCCTTTTTGTCCAGAGACCTTTTTGCTCAGAGTCCTTTTTCGGGTTGACGGGTAGACGGGCGGTTCTTCTCTATCCTTCGCCCACCTTCACCCTCGCTCTGTCACCCTGTCACCCTGTCTGCCCCTATATAAGTCCTGCTGAGTCCCCTCCCTCACCCCCTCCCTCTCCCTCACCCTGCTGTCTGCCTGTGACCCATAAGTTCCAATTCACCCCTCAGCCCCCTCGGCACCCCACGGCTAAATTAATAACGTCACGTGTCGTCGTGAGGAGAAAGAAGGAGGTGGTGATAAGTTATTTGTATTGCGTATTGCTACCTGGCTCTTATCATCCATTGTGTTGGTGTGAGGTGTGTTGCTGTGTGTTTCTGTCATGATGTGTTGATATATGTAGCTCAACCTCAACAGGAAGAGGCGCACAAAGAGGATATTGTAAATGGTTGTCATCAGTTTGTGTTTCGTATTCATGTCTCGTTTCTCGTTTTTCCATCTCTCGTCTTGTCTCCCTCTCGTCGCCCCTCCTGTCGGGACTCGCTCTCTGCACACTCATTATTCCCTCGTAGTAGCTTCCCTCTCCCTCAATTTCCGCTGCCTGCACCCTCACCCCTCCCTCTTGTCGCGTTCGAGGGGGTCCTTTTTTTTTTCTCTCTCTCTCTTTCCACTCTCTTTCCACTTTTTTTCCTTTTCCACGCACTCATCTCACCTTCCTGAGCCCCACTTTCAGGCGTTTCAGTGTATCCCACCTAGAAAATCGCTTCCTCTCCCCTAGTACCTCGATTTTCACAATTTTCGCAATTTGTATTCCACCTTAGTGATATCCCGTTTTTTCTCACTTTCACATATGTTTTTTTTTAACCCATCGTACGCTATCTCCGCTCCCCTATCTTCTCCTTCCATATACGCCTTTTTCTCCTTCCATATATACACGCCCCTTCTTCCTCCTGCTCCCTTATCTTTTCCCTTCCATATCCCTTCCTTCCTTTATCCATACACGCCCCTTCCTCTTTCCAAACACGCCCCTTCATCCTCCCGTTCCCTTATCTCTTCTCTTCCATACACAACCTTCCTTCATCCATACACACCATACACGCTCCTACTTTCTCATCCTATCCTATCTTTTCTCTCTCATACACGCCCCTTCTCCCCGTCTCCTCCTCCGCGTCTTAAGCCAAAGCACAAACGTCGGGGGTCGCGCTAGGTCAACACGGCGCCGGTATTGCGGGTCGGCAGGTCAGGCTCCAGACGCCCATATACATATTTCGAGATCAACACCCCCGACGCTATCCTCTGCCTCCCTCGGCTTGACGTGAGTGCGAGGCGGACTGAGGTGGTGCCGGCAGGACACGTCACCTCCCAGGGTTGTGGCCGTGAATGTAACACCAGCAGGGGTTTAAAAGTGTTGTTTTTTCGAAGAAATCACCGGCTTATTGATGTTTAAAGGAGGTGGTTAGGAGTTTGTGTACTTGTCATTTGTTTTGTGTATGTGCAAACCTTTCCTCCATGCACGTTTAATTGCATGGGTTTAAAAGTTTTGTTTGTTTAAGAAGAAATCACCAGATAATTGGTATTCATAGGAGGTCGTTAGAAGCTTTTTTTCCTGTCATGCATGCACTACCGCCACCACCATCTAGCGACCCGTAAACGGAAGTATATAAGCCTTGCGTGTTGTGCCCCAATAATGATAATTATTTCATAGCGCTTATCAGCCTCCATGCAACTTATTTTATACTATACAATTCCGCGTCGGTCAGATAAGTGCGACGCGTTGTGTACTTCCTCGACAGCTGTTCTGCGTCGCCTCCAAACTCTGGCGTGAGTAATGGTGGTGGTGGTGATGATGATGGTAGTGGTGGTGGTGGTGGTGGTGGTGGTGGTGATGATGATGGTAGTGGTGGTGGTGGTGGTGGTGGTGATGTTGGTGGTGGTGGTGATGCGCACCCTGTATCTGGACGTAAATACCAATTCTCCATCTTTCACTATTTAATGAAATCGTGTGATGATACCTTTCCTTTGAACCACCATTTCTTAAACCACCACCAACGTATATAATGTAAAGAAAACAAAGAGTATCTAATGAATATTTATAGTAAACCTGAAGCTTTGTATCAGCCAACGCTAACATTTGTGCTGGAAACATAACTTATTTAGGGCGGAAGTTTGTATTGCTTTTAGTTTCGTGCGATTAGGTTTCTGTGTGGAGGAAGTGGAAATACTGGTGGATAGAAGGAACGAAAGTGGAGAAAGGACGAGTCACGAGCGGATATCTCATATTACGTTATTTGTTTAGTGGTTGTTACGCGAAAATAATGGCATTAGTTTCCCTGAATACAAACTCGCACGATCAACTTTCAAACTATCCTGGAAATGCTTGTATTTGTCTTGCTTTGCGCGCCTCCACCTCATGAGTATGGAGATCACAAGCACTTCAAACTCAAAACATTCATATAATAGATAGGATGTGTTAGAAAAAGAAACTCGCATATTAAGTTTACAAGTTTACAAGTTTATAAAAGAAAAGGGTGTGGGGGAGATTACATAGAAGGGGGGGGGGGGGGGGTCAAGAATAAGTAGAACACAGAAACACTGAAATCGAGCCTCGTATTTGCTAGTTATTGTTGTAAAGATTTGGCTGTGAATTTTTTGGTATAAACTTGGAGGAAAAAGGGAGCTTATTGTCGGGCATCGTCTATATAATCGGAGAACATGTGGCGGAGAGGTCGCTGCGGGAGACTCAAAGGAAGAGAAATGTAACACTGACGGCATGATTTTCGTCTCCACACTCCACCACTTTATTCATTGTCTGAGCCTCCTCGCCCGGCCACCATACAGGGTCAGTCACGTGGGTCACAGGGTCAGGGACGCGAAAGGAATGCAGAAGACACATTGCTGGTGGTGATGAGGATATGAGACTCCCGTAGCAGTTTTTTCTCTGATTATTCATTTTACTTTCCATCGTTTAATTCTTTCCTATACCTACTTCCTCTACCTCCTCCTCCTCCGCCTCTTCCTCCTCCTCCTCCTCCTCCTCCTCTTCTACCTACCTCCTCCTCTTCTAGCTACCTCCTCCTCTTCTAGCTACCTCCTCCTCTTCTAGCTACCTCCTCCTCTTCTAGCTACCTCCTCCTCTTCTACCTACCTCCTCCTCTTCTCCCAAGCCGGCTCATTAGGTCACCGTCTTCATCCCTTTTGCAAACCTTCTTTCGTGACTAATTTCCAGACTCTGATGATGGACGTTTCCGAGGAATATTAATCCCCGCGACAGGGTTTTCCTCTCACTGGGAACCTCGTGTGAGTGTGGGGGACTAGGGTCGAGATGGGTTCGTTGCCTCCACAGATTAGCGATGTTATCTCCCTGATGTATCGCAGTGGACAGGTGTTTTAGATCCTGCACCTGGCGAGGGTAATTAATCCATTGGGCTGCTGCTGATGAGTCCTGGAGACATGAATAACCCGTCCAAGGAGCTATTAATCAAAGTGTAAATTACTGTCATCTGCTGAGTGCGGTGGTTCTTCCCTGCTGTCACACGCCTTCTTCTACTCCTCCTCCTCCTCTCCTCCTCCTCCTCCTCCTCCTCCTCCTCCTCCCTCCTCCTCCTCCTCCTCCTCGCTTCTCACCAATGACACGGATCATAATGGTTTACACCTAACGGTCACTTTTGCATACCTTCTTTCGTGAAACATTAATTTCCAGATGTTAGATGTGATCGAGACACGTTACCGAGCAATATGTATCGACCAACGACAGTTACTCACTTAACACTGCTGGAACCTCGTGTAAGTATGGGTATGACTAGTGCGAATGGGTCGTATTAGCCCCCGATACGATGTTTTCTGGTATAGTGGAGGTGTTTAGTCTGACCTGTCGAGTATTATCATTGGCTGTGCATACTGGAGACATGAACCATGTTCCATACGGACTATTAGACAAAGTGTATATTATTATCTGCAGCGTGTTTCTGCTTCACAAGCCTTCTGATGCTCCTCGTTCATGTGTCCCTCACAATCCTCCTCGCTCCTGGACCCATCAGGTCTCCTGTGCCTCTCTTACTCCTCCATGCTCAATCCTCATGCTCTCCCCTCCTCCCCTCCTCCTCCTCCTCCTCCTCCTCCTTCCTCTATACTCGACACCTGTTCTTTACCTCATACTTCATTAAGTCCCATTCATTCCCAGTCACGATTGTAAATAGGTCTTTTTTCCATCGAATATCTTTGGATCAGTGGCTTGGGTCTTAGGGAAGGTTTAAGTGGCGTCTGGGTAAACATAATAACGCGCTGAACAACTTTTTATCAGACATCAAACTGCGATTAACTGCGATAAATACTGAATTCTCGGTAACTTTGACAGAGCTACAAGACTGCGACCCTAAGTTTATACGGGTTGGTGATCACCGTCCTTGCTGCCTTATCGAGCGTAAAGATTCAAGTAGGCAGTCCTCGTAGAATATAACGTCTCTGTTGACATACTTGTGGTTGTTTAATCACTGGTTATTATCCGTCACTTTGCGTCGACCAAGAGTAGGTATTATTGCAATGCGTCCTTCTTTATTCTTGTCTGTCTGTGCGGACTCCGTCATTACATAGTCGCCCCCACCGGCCTGATGGTGTGTCCCTCAGGCCTGTAATACCCATCAGCCTGCAGCCTTAATACTTGCCTCCACCGCCTTAATCACTATGTTTGGCATTGCTCACAACACCCCCCGCACTGCCCCCCTGGCCCCCCCTGCCCCCTACCCCCTCTGACTCACTCTAACACAAGCACAGCTGCAGAATTATTCAAAACTGCTCAAGTAAGTTTTTCTACTCAAAAGTCCTTGGTTAAAGACGCGTTTGCTTCAAGAATATATCTAATTTCTTGCCTCACTTTCCTCAGGGCTGCAGTTGCCGCACACTTAAGCAACCACAAGGCGATGGTTATTGATAATTGGGTGATTAGCGGTTGAGATCGTGTCTGAGCAGCTAATTTTGAAGGAGAGTGACGGTGCTTGCCTGCAGGTGATAATTTATGAATGACATCGCGTGGCTCGTCCCTCAGCGGTAATGGTGATCACTAGCCCGGCATCATAAGAACCACTGCGTTGCTCGCTCACACCACCCCGGCCGCCCACACTATCCCGCCCACCCGCCCGCCCGCTGCCTCCGGTCCTGAACTCGTTTGTTAGTTGGCTAGTCACGCGAAACGGAGCAGAGAACCAACTCCAGTAACGATGAAGCTAAATTTGGGCCGCGCAGGATGCCGCGAGCGACCATGGTCAATGGAACCGACTGAGGAAGAGACCAGACCCACCTATGCTATACCACCAGACGAGTATTTGTGAGGCTTAGCTTAAATGTATTTATTGCAGCATAAAACTATAACATATTTTCCACCTATGCTATACTACCAGACGGTAATTATTTGTGAGGCGAAAATGTATTTATTGGAGCATAAAACTATAGCATATTTTAGTTATCAATTACAAAGACCACTGAGGCATATTTCATTGTGTATAAACCTAACTACTATAATATGAGTTTTTCTATGTTTTCTTGAGTTTTTTGTTCTTTTTCTCTTATTTGGGTTTTTTAGCTCTTCTCTGTTTTTCCTCTTAGCTCTGAGTTTTTTTGTTTTTTTCATATTTGGATTCCCTCCCCTGCTCACCTGTACAGTATGCAGGTGTCATTAAAAGGAAAATCTGCGAACATTCCCAGGTAATTAACTGGATCTGACCCTCTGTACGCTGTGAATTACGCATTTACACACCTACGTATGTTTGCTAAAAATATATATAGAAAAAAAATTGGTAATATCGCTATTAAGTATACAGGTCTATGTTTACAGACACCAGAATACTGCGACACACACCCTCGTTTTGCCTCCTTACACGTTTGTTTTAGGGAGGGATACGTGTTATCTCTGTTATATATCGGGGTTTGTGCAGCGGCTATAGGGCACACACACACACATATACACACTCTCCCTCTTACCTTGATGTATATACGGTATAAGAACCCCCAAGAGTAGTGTTCCCGAAACGTCAGTGGCTGTCCCATTCATTATCTCTCGATGGTACACCTCATCAGCTCGGCTCTGTAATCTTGGGTAAAGCGTGTAATTGTGAGATGCAGTCCTACTATACACTCCAACCCGCCCCTGAGGCTATTATAGGGCAGGTTGAAGACGGTAGCTTGGGCGGGACTGGAACTATATGCAGGAGAGGAAAATGACATCGTAGAACCAGGAGGAAGCAACTGAGATATGAAAATGTTTGACTAAAGAAAGGGTAAAGTAAGAAGGGTATGTAAATATATGCATTACACTCTGGTTATTGTTGTAGCTTCTCGAGGGTGCGTGGTGTAAGATAAACAAAGGGGCGAATAATGAAAGGAAAATTATATGTGAAAAGGGGAAGAATAAGAAGAGGAGGAGGGCATGAGAATGACTAGCTATATGAGGGGCGTGGGAAGGGGTTAGGGAAGAACAATTATTTACCTTCCCTATTATTTTCACGTAGATAAACACGAGCCAAGGGGGAAGGGATTGTGTTTGGCCACCTGACTTGCCCCTCTCCTCACCTGCTGATGACTGCCCACTAATTAATGGCCTCCTTAACCACCGGCCCATTGCCCTCCACATAAGGCTATCGAGCTATATGGACAAGACAGATACAAGGCTCACCATATAATTATTAACATATATCTAACTCTTAAAAAGTAATGTTGGGTGCTACTTGGCGCGGCTGTCGAGGGTGAACCAATTACCGCCACAACGTAATGCATAGGTCGGGGTGCGTGCCTGGGCGTGTCCTTGCCCTTCGTGCCGCCCTACGCGATGGTCTCTGATTACCAGTCCACTGACACTCCTATCTGACGAAGGATCTCACTGCAGGCCATAGAGGGGGCGGGGCGGCGGCAACAGGTAGAGAGGCTGAAGGCGGTGTGGAGACAGCAGGGAGAGGTGGAAAAAAACATGACCCGGGGTGGAGGTGAAGGAGAATCGTAATAGAAAGAATAAAAGAGAAAAGAAAATGAGAAACAAGAACATAAGAACAGAACATAAGAAAATAAGGAAGCTACAAGAGGCCGCGAGACCTGCACGTGGTAGTTCCTGCAAAGAATGAATAGGTAGAAGAGAGACGTGGAGAAAAGGAAGAAGAATCACCAGGTATATTATATGGAGGGAGGTAGAGAGAAATAGAAAAAGTATGAAAAAAAATAGAAAAGGAGAAACAAGAATGAATAGGTTGAAGAGAGACGTGGAGAAAGGAAGAAGAATCAGCAGGTACGGAGGGAGGTAGAGGTTGAACTTCAAGGTGGTCCTGCAATTAAGCTGACCCTCGAGGGACATTAAATTACATCTGGCAAGCCGGCGAAGGTGAGTGTGCTTCTTTGGCGGCGGAACAGACTCGCTGTGGGTGCCGCTACTCCTGCATGTACCGCCAATTGTCACCGTTGCAAACCGTAAACACCAACCCAAGTAGCAGTTTATAAAGAGAAGAGGACTTTTTAGGGATGGTTTTCGTCAGTTTATCTCGTCACATCCGTAGTTAAGATAAGTGGCCGGCCCTTTTGGGTAACTCTTCACTTGCTAAAATACACAGATGATTGCAGCGTCTTTCTCACCACTATTACCCCTTTCTGGTGTCATGCCGGGTGCTTATCTATCCACTACCCATGACGGGATGGATAGACAGCTGCGTGGTCTGGGTTTCAGCAGCTCTGGGCATGATACGGAGCCTGAGGTACTGACAGGCGAAGTCATAATCCATAACTAGACTAACACGCTAGACTACTTCATAACATACATACATACATGCTTCATACATACAACATAACTCGCTAGACTACTTCACCACCACGACAGATTACAACTCATGTGGACGAAAATGGAATTAGTTGTAGAAATCCTGTGATAGAAGTATTTTAGATGCCTATATATATGAAAGAATGAAGATGGTGGACACTTGGGTGAGTAATGCATTTTGTCGCATCATTACATCAATATCTGTACAAATCTGAAGATCTTATAATGTACTAAGGAGTCTAAATGGTTGAAGTGTATAGGGATCTTCGTCAACTATAAGCAAAATGTTTAAGTGAGGAAAAACAGACGAACACCAGATGACACAGTTGGAAGGAGAAAACGAAATGCCATCCAGACAAGAGAAAAATACGACAAAAACAAATAGAAAGAGAAAAAAAGAAAAAAAACACGACATAACAGATACCAGCGAAACACACAGGCTGGCAAACTACAGAACAACACAACAGGAAGAGAAAAACAACAACACAAGGACACAAAGGACAAAGACCAAACAAATACCGCCTTACTCTAACGCCCTCTGCACCTACCCTGCCTTGCCATGACCCCATACCCTGCTTTGCCCTACCCTGCCCTATCCCTACCCTGCCGAATAAAATCACCACAAGAATACAAAGGACAAAGACCAAACAAATACCGCCTTACTCTAACGCCCACTTTACCTACCCTGCCTTATGACCCTGCTTTACCCTCACCTACCCTGCCTATGACCCTATAACCTGCCCTACCCTGCCACCACCGCCTCCCGAGTAAAAAACACCACAATGATTGAAAGGACAAAGACCAAACAAATTGATATAAATACCGCCTTACTCCAACACCCACTTTACCTACCCTGTCATAGACCCTATACCCTACCCTGCCCTACCCTGCCCTACCCTGCCACCACAGCCTCCAAGTAAATACACCACAAAGACCAAACAAATTGATATAAATACCGCCTTACTCCAACATGCCCTTCACCTACCCTGCCTTATAACCCTTTACCCTGCTCTGCCCTATACCCTGCCGCCACCGCCTCCCTATACCCTGCCTATGACCTGCCTGCCCTGCCCTGCCACCACCGCCTCCCGAGTAAAAACACCACCGCCTCTAAACTATTAAGAGCGAGTGAACGCCGGAACACGCCGATTTATCTCACAAAGGGAACGCAGAGACAGATAATGGGTGTCGCGCATTCATCTCGGGCCATCATTAGCATTGGAGGCCGAGAGGATGCCGAGAGCGAGGTTGTTAGTGAATGTCGTGCCTCTTCTCTCTCTCTCTCTCTCTCTCTCTCTCTCTCTCTCTCTCTCTCTCTCTCTCTCTCTCTCCTACCTGCCCGTCAGGGTGGCAAGGTTGGTAGAGACGTGAGGTCGCAATGTGCAGCGTCCCTGTGCATTCGGTCAGCGGTTCGAGTCCGCCTAGTTCATGCTGACGTGGCGGCGCTTTGTATAGTCAATAACCTTGTAGTTGGTACTTGCAAAGTGTCTAGATAGGATGAAAATCTTATCTTATCTTATCTTATCTCTCTACCTATCACCCCACCCCACCTCCCCACCTCCTCAAATTCTTCTCCAGAGTTCTTCTTACTCCTTTCTTCCTCCTCCTCCTCCTTTTCCATCTACTGTTTTCCTCCTTTCTTCGTTTTATGTCCTTCGTTTATCTCACTTCTCCTCCTTTTCCTCCTCCTCCTCCTTCATTATTCCATTAAAATGTATTTTGCCCTTCCGTTGCGAGCATTTTTTTTTTGTATTTTTTCAGGGTGGGTCGTTGTTATATTCATGTAGTTAGTGTTGTTGTTTTTCTATTAATTGGGTCAAGGTCAGTCAGGGACAGTAGTTGAAATAATTTGTGCTTGTCGACGTCGAGAAGGATGACACAGTGAAAAATTTATTTGTCCTTGTTTTTAGCCTTGTGGGTTTCCTTGATTTTTTCTCTCTCTCTCTCTCTCTCTCTCTCTCTCTCTCTCTCTCTCTCTCTCTCTCTCTCTCTCTCTCTCTCTCTCTCTCTCTCTCTCTCTCTCTCTCTCTCTCTCTCTCTCTCTCTCTCTCTCCCCCCCAGGCCCACAGGCGGACGTATGTGTTCTTGTCAAGTCTCGTCCTTGTCCCACCGAAATATTTACCTGCCTTAATTAGCAGATCGGCCCGCGGTGACCCCAGGGAACGTCGTGTCTCGAGTTCCCAGCGTTCGATAGGGAATCCACCAGGGCTAAAAAAGATCCTCGAGGTATTCCTATACACGCGGAGGCAAAAAGGGGAATTAAAATCGTAAAAAGGAGAACATTTATATTCGTAGTAGCCGTTTCATCGTCCCTAGCAAGCGTTTTGCTCGTGAATTTGCATACTGGTCAAGTCGTAAGGATTTTTTAATGTGTTAGGTGGAGGGAGCAGGAGCGTTAAGAGCCTGCAGGGACGGGGGGCGGGGGGGTTAACAAGCTTCTGATGGCGGCAGACGAGTGTTAAAAAGGGGGAGAAAAACATGACAGGAAGAGGGCAAAGTGTACTAGATGCAGCAGCGAGTAGACGAGTAGCTTATAGAAAGGGTGAGGGATGAAGTCTTGTCGTGTTCCTGATGATTAGTGTTACACCCTCTCTCTCTCTCTTCTCCTCTTGAGGAAAATTATTCTTTACCTTCGTTGGCAGAAAATTTGAAGAAGAGGTAGGTAGGGAAAAAAATATTGGTATGCCATAAAAACCTTGAGCCTAATTGAGATGCCAGCTCGACTTGTTCAAGGGCGACGGTAATGGCTTGCTTGATGTGCTGGAATCCGTGTGTCCTAAAGAGATGCAAAGGTTTCACGGATGACTGCTTGCTAATACACGTTGCCCCGCTCTCCTCTGCTGTTCCCTTCCCCTTCCTTCCCTCGCTCATCGCCTTTTCGCCTTCCCCTTCCCTCTTTTAGTCCCGTCTCCTCGTCCTACCTGCCGCTTTCCTCTCCTGCTGTTTCTCTGTTGCCGCCCCACCTCTCGCTTCAGGCCGGAGGGGATTTATTCCAGGTATGAACTAAACTCGATAGCCGGCGGAAGGAAAAGAAAAAATTCAGACTGTACATTCGCCAAGTTGTTATCGCTGGGCTGCCACATAACTTGCGTAATACGTTTAAAAGTGGTGCCGCCCAATTGCTTTTTTATTGCAGTTGGAGATTCCTATTATCGTCTTCATGAATTTAAGTGGCAAAGCTTACCACTTACATCTTGTTGCGGCCTCTGTTGTCTACTTATCATTGTGTTGTTTAATAAAGATCGTGTTTTTTAATTTTTTTTACCAGGCATAATGTGAAGTTTGTGGGTAACGCTATGTCATGTGGTTACCCTCAGCGCTATTCTGACGGAGGTAAATGACAACCTTCTGGCTCATTGTCGGTGTCGTCAAGTTGCCGTCATGAACTTCCTTAGTTCTGCGGCGCATCTGACCGGAAACTGAGGTCGCCACACACGCGTTCAGTTCAGGATTGACTTTTCGCGCATTTTTATGGTCTTAAGTGTTACCGCAGCCAGGTGTTAGGAGGTCATTGACAGGACGCAGACGAGTACCACGAGGGGCGCGGAGGACCACTAACAAGGCTTAATGAGGAGATGAAACACGTTAGCCTTGAGGGAGTTCTGTGTAGGCTGTCATGCATCAACCAGCGACACGATTCCACTCCCAATAGATCTCTTCCCAAAAGACTTCGTTAACCGAGGCGAGGCACAGGAAAGGTAAGGGGGTGACAGAGGAGGCGAGGGAGTGAGATATATGAAGTCTCCGTTTACTGATAATCGCCAGTCAATTGATGGACATTGGATAAGAAACGAGTCACCGAGTCACTCTGTTTGGCCTGACATGGAGCTTTGACCCCGCCTTTTCACCCCCCCCCCTAGCCAAGGAGGTTGATGGAAGTGCTTAGACCACCTCGAATTACTCCAAACAGAGAGAGAGAGAGAGAGAGAGAGAGAGAGAGAGAGAGAGAGAGAAAGATAGAGAGAGAGAATATTCCTCCTACCTTTCATCCATCCCCTCCAACTAGTATTTTCTCTTCTATATAGAAAATTCATCTCTCTCTCTCTCTCTCTCTCTCTCTCTCTCTCTCTCTCTCTCTCTCTCTCTCTCTCTCTCTCTCTCTCTCTCTCTCTCTCTCTCTCTCTCTCTCTCTCTCTTTCTCTTTCTCTCTAATCCAAAGGCAATGAAGACCTTTCTAATGACCCTGATAACTACTTGATCAGGTTGCTTTTGTTGTTGTTGTTGTTGTTGTTGTCGTTTTCGCGCTGTTTTTCCGCCCACAGCACAGTTACGGATAGTTAGTAGTCGAGGCTTTTGTTTTCACGCTAAGCAAGATAAGGTCTGATTGGCAACGAGTCTCGGGAAAAGTGAAAGCAGATGCAGGAAGAATAACAAAAAGGAAGGAAAATAGAAGGAATACGAACAAAGAAATAAGGAGAAACAGGAATAAGGGAAACAGGAAACAGGAAAAACAGGAAACGGGAATACGGAAACGAGTGTAAAGGGGAAAAAAAAGTTGTTTATGTTGGATGTTGAATTGTATGATTGCGTTTTTATCTTTTCATTCTGTTTTTTTATGTATTTTGTATATTCATTAATTCTTTGTGGATATGTTCACAGTCGGTTTACTCTTCTGTTATTTGATTTGTTCCATTTCCCTGTCTTTTTTGGGGAAGAATCCATGCAGGAAATATTTAATAAAAGTTAAAAAAAAATAGAAAAAATAACGGAGGGACATAGAAATGGCCGGACAGACTAATAAAGATGAAAGAAAAATATAAAAAAGAAGTGAAGCGAGTCTTGCAAAGAGAGCAGACTAAAAAATTGGAAAAAAAGTTTAGCTATCAGAGAAAAAGGAGAAACGAAAGAGAAGAAGGAAAAGGAAAAAGGAAAACAGAAATACTGGAAACAAGAGAGAGAGAGAGAGAGAGAGAGAGAGAGAGAGAGAGAGAGAGAGAGAGAGAGAGAGATCAGTTCATATGCTGCCCAGATGAACACGACGCTGAGCCGCATCGTGGCCTGGGGCAACAAGTGGCAAGTAAAATTCGCTCCTCATAAAACACAGCTGCTCCATGTCTCCAGGTCGAGCGCAGCCCTGCGCCTTATCTGCGATGGGAAGACGCTGGTGCCCCAGGACGAGGTGGAGGTGCTGGGGGTCACCTACGACTGCAGGCTGACATTCAAAGCCCACATTGAGCGGCTCGCCAGAGAGTCTTCGGGGAAGCTGGCATCCCTGAGGAGGATGTCCTGGCCCCTTGACAGCAAGGGGTTGGAAGTCCTCTACAAGGCGCAGGTCCGCTCTTCTATGGAGTACGCGTGCCTCGGGTGGGGCGGCGCGACCAACAAGCACCTGGCTTTCCTTGACAAGGTACAGGGTCACGGCCTTCTTATACGGCCGTGACAGGGTCGCGCGGTGAGGCTCATCAGGGACAGCGGTGCCGGGCAGGAACCACGACTTCACAGCCTTCAGCACCGTCGAGACGTAGCGGGCCTCACTGTGATGTACAAGGTGCATCAGCAGCGAGTGCCTCACCTGCACAAACTCCGGCAGCCCCTACGGCGGGCCCAGGTTACTACAAGAGCCGTGACCCTAGCCCTCGCAGAGCTACTACAGCCCCGATGTCATACTTGGCACCACCAGCGTCAGTTCGTCCACGTCTACGTTGGCTGGTGGAATGCTCTCCTTGCCTCGCAGCCACGCCTTGGTGGTACAACTGTTCAAGTGTTCAAGGAACTTGTGAACGCGTGGCTGCCGAGGTGAAGGCAAGGAGATCACAATTATCACGAGTTAGGCTTTTAGATAGGGAACACTAATTATGTCTCCTTTAGCCTGTAAATGTTACAATTTTTTATGTAATGTAAATAGTAACTTACTCTGTAATGAGGTTTTTTGTAACTCAGTATAAATAAAAAATATATAAATAAAAGAGAGAGAGAGAGAGAGAGAGAGAGAGAGAGAGAGAGAGAGAGAGAGAGAGAGAGAGAGAGAGAGAGAGAGAGAGAGAGAGAGAGACTTGGCTATTTGGGTGAGAGAAAAAGGTGCTTTGTGGACCATCTTCTTTACCTTATTGAACTTAGTGACCTCTTCAACCTCTCTTTGCGACCCAGTTAAAGGGCCATTATCTTGAAGGAGAGACTGAGATTATTGAAACTGGACGCCTTCGATATGCTGCTTCAGGAGTCCAAATCTTTTTTTTTTTCTCCTCTCTCTCTCTCTCTTCTCTCTCTCTCTCTCTCTCTCTCTCTCTCTCTCTCTCTCTCTCTCTCTCTCTCTCCTCTCTCCTTCTTCTCTCTCTCTCTCTCTCTCTCTTCTCTCTCACTCTGGTGGTTGTGAGATAGCTTCATTTTCAGATGAAATTATAGACATTTGTGAGTGGAAAGGTGTGTGTGTGTGTGTGTTGATTAAATCGTAAAGGTGTGGAAAGCAGGAACATAAAGTATGAACGTTCAGAGAGAGAGAGAGAGAGAAGAGAAGAGAGAGAGAGAGAGAGAGAGAGAGAGAGAGAAGAGAGAGAGAGAGAGGACCCAGGACCAGCAAGAAGAAAACGTAGGTGTATGATAAGAGAGAGAAAGGAGAGAAACTCGACAAAAGGACTGAAAAGGAGGAGGAGGAGGAGGAGGAGGAGGAGGAGGAGGAAGACTGGTATAGGAGGAAGATAAGGAAGCAGGAGAACATTGCAGTAAAAAAAAACCTTATACCTTCCTTCCAGCGACCTTTAAGACTGGTATCACAGGTCGCCGTGTCTTGTATGGTGTAAGGTAATGGCCATCTTATAAATGAAACCAGACTTAACCACCGCTTTCTGACACTAACTAAAAAGCATGTTCACTTACGATGCATGGGTTCCAAGGGGGTGAGCGCGAGTCCTGTCACCCTAAGCGAGAAATATGAAGCCCGGGGAGTCGTGGTCAAGAAATTACTCCTTTTGGATGACCTTCCTCCCCGCAGCGCCGTCTGATTACTACCTTGACGTGATTGAAACGTGTCTTGTCCTCTGGGGCTTAAAAATATTTTATTTGCTATGCGATTCTTGGTTATTTCTAATTTATATAATGCTTCGTGCAATTGATTTAGTGTTTTTTTAGAAGAATGTTAAAATTTAAGAATGTAAGTAAAAAAAAAAATTGTGTTAGAATGAAAATTAGGAAGAAAAGAGAGACTTAAGCTCAGAAGTATTAAGTAAAGGTTGATAGTAATTTCAGTTGTTTTCAAAATAATGTTAACAGTCGCTGGTAAGGAAATAAAACCACGAATCATATCACAAAATCACCCTTTTTACTACATCCTTCAAAAATAGAGTTAAAAAAAAATTGAGTGAAGATACATTTTTAACGTCATCCACTCATGTATAAAGAAAAAACAATATGGAAATAAAACCACGAATCATATCACAAAATCACCGCAATGGCCACATCCTTCAAAAATTAAGTTTAAAAAATCACAAGTAAAGATGCATTTTTACCCTCATCCACATATATAAAGCAAAAAACAATAATATAAACTCAACCACACATCTAAACAACATCCATAAACCACACAGTGACACATAAAAATCCCAAGTAAAGAGATACATTTTTACCCTCATCCACTTATATAAAGAAAAACAAAACAATATATACTCAGCCACACACCTAAACAACGTCCGTAAAACACACAGTGACGCATTAAGTATAAACAAAACACACAGAGAGTCATTAAGTAAGTATAAAGTATAAACAAACACAGTAACGCATGAAGACTTAGTGTAAACAAACGTGTTGGTGTAGCTTATTGGGTTCAGGTGGGCGTGAGGTGAGGTGTGGAGGGACATACATTCACCTTGTCAAGACCGGGTTGTGCTTGTGTCCGCCGCTGCTTAACTGCTTGTGAACTGCAGGCAGGTCTTGTTGGCGCTGCGAACGTAAGACGCACGAGCGAGCATGAGTCTGCGTGTGCGTGTGTTCCCTCGTGCATGAACATACTGACGACGGGATATACAAACACAGACGAGTAATAGGCCGCTGAGAGAGAGAGAGAGAGAGAGAGAGAGAGAGAGAGAGAGAGAGAGAGAGAGAGAGAGAGAGAGAGAGAGAGAGAGAGAGAGAGAGAGAGAGAGAGAGAGAGAGAGAGAGAGAGAGAGAGAGAGAGAGAGAGAGAGAGAGAGAGAGAGAGAGAGAGAGAGAGAGAGAGAGAGAGAGAGAGAGAGAGAGAGAGAGAGAGAGAGAGAGAGAGAGAGAGACGAGAGAGAAGAGAGAGAGAGGAGAAGAGCAGAGAGAGAGAGAAGAGAGAGAGAAGGAGAGAGAGAGAGAGAGAGAGAGGAGAGAGAGAGAGAGACAGACACGACAGAAAAGAGAGATAGAAGAGAGAGAGAGAGAAGACAGACGAGAGAGAGAGAGAGAGAGAGAGAGAGAGAGAGAGAGAGAGAGAGACAGACAGATCGACAGACGCAGATAGATAGATAGAGAGAGGCAGACAGACAGACGCAGATGGATAGATAGAGAGAGAGAGAGACAGACAGACAGACGCAGATAGATAGATAGAGAGAGAGAGCAGAAGGAAGAGCGCATAAAATAAGGACAGCAGAGAGAATAAAAGAGACGTCTAGAGTCTCAGACGTAAAAAAGCTGGTACCTCAGAGAAGCTTATCCAGCCTGTCTCGCCACTAATCCCGTGCGAGGCGAGGCTGGAATCACGAAAGACACCTCGTGATCTTTCCTGCCGATGACAAGCCTCCACAGACCTTCAGAAGCCGATTATCTCCCCTCTCTCTTCCCCTCACCCTCATCCGGCCCTTTTTTCCAGCTACATCTTATTTATTTTCCCTCCATTTACTACCTTTACCCCTGTCTTGGTATGTCTTTCTCTTTTCTGTCCCTTTCTTAATAGACTCTCCCCTTGTTTACCTAACCTTCCTTCCCCCTATTAACTGCCTAGCCCATTATTCCTGGTTTTCTTTTTCCCTTAATTGGTTCTTCTTTTTATGAGTCGTCTCTTTCCTCCTTGTTCTTTACCTATTTGTTGTTTTTCTCTATCCAGAACACCCCTCCCCCCTTTCTTTCCCCTTACCATTTCCCCTTTTCTTGACCTGGATCCACCTTTCCCCTTTACCTGGTTCCCCCTTCCCATTTTTATGACCTGTTTGTGCCTTCCCTCCTGACCTCGAGCAACGCGTGGTCGCTTACAGTCTCTCCATTCCTTTCTCAGCAGATCTTTCATAGGATCATGTTTGATTAGCTATTTTATGATAGTTGTACTTCCTACTGACATCGCGCAATTACGGGGCTAAGGATATTCCCAAAATTTCGTGATGAACTAAATTACGGTGTTTTCATTGGCTGTAAATATTTTGTTGATGTGTTGTTATGAATATTGTTTTTTAGCTGAAGGAAATACTTGCTCGTGATATAAATGGATGAGTGAATATGACGTTACAGTTTTACGATAAATGCATAACTGCCATCACGTTCTGTGTGTGTGTGTGTGTGTGTGTGTGTGTGTGTGTGTGTGTGTGTGTGTGTGTGTGTGTCTGTGTGTGTGTGTGTGTCTGTGTGTGTGTGTGTATTTACCTAGTTGTATTTGCCTAGTTGTGTTTTACAGGGCCTGAGCTCGTTTGGTCCTGTCTCCGTATCTACATGTATCCATTCCTTCTTTCAAGACAAGACTTTGTGTGTGTGTGTGTGTGTGTGTGTGTGTGTGTGTGTGTGTGTGTGTGTGTGTGTGTGTGTGTGTGTGTGTGTGTGTGTGTGTGTGTGTGTGTGTACTGCCTGCATGCACCTGTTATCGGAGGGCGTGGCAGCCTGTAGGGCGAGACAGGTGTGTGTGGTGGACAGGTGTACAGGCCGCCGCAGGTCACCAGGACGGCGGGACAAGGCGGCATTGTGGTGGTGATGGATCGCGGTCACTCCACCCTCACCATCCATCCACCGCCTTTCTCCGCGACCACCATGCTGTCTGCCGCCCACCAACACGCGCCCTGCACACCGCGACCTGCCCTGCACGCCTCCCAGACCACCCTGCCAACTCGTTTTGTTAACCCAACCTAACATGTCCATCACCTCCACTCAAGCCGCGCCTTTACGACCGCCTCACCCGCTCCCTCACACCCGCACGCCCCACCCACTGATTTCACTCTCACGTCACCCGCCAGGCTCCTTCCAGCTCCTTCGTGTATAAAAAGCAACAAAGGAATACGTCTTGTTTTGTTTGTGATAGAGTGGTGAGGGAAAGCGAGGGTTCATCACGCAATCATGGCTGTGTTATTACTCACCATCGTTACGGGACTGTTTGAGGGACGGTGGCGCGTGTCTGCACTGATAAGAATTAGAGGAACACTTGCAAGGTGAGCTAATAACCGTGAGATAATGATCACGAAGGCGGGGTAGTGGCGCCTCCCCTCCCTCTCACCACAGCCCCCACCCTCACAACAGCCCCCCCTCTCATCACCCCCCCACCCCCCCCCCTTGCTTTATCGTATCCCTTGGGCACGTGTCACGGCTCCGTCAATATGTCCAACACGGAACATGATAAATTGCTTTCCTTTCATCATCCCTTCAAGACGCCGTGTGTGATGAGGCAATTGCAAATGTTATTTCTTGGCGGTGTGTGTGTG
The DNA here is from genome assembly GCA_016584305.1 of Chionoecetes opilio. NCBI lineage: Eukaryota > Metazoa > Arthropoda > Malacostraca > Decapoda > Majidae > Chionoecetes > Chionoecetes opilio. Next base: position 7,813 of record JACEEZ010021834.1, on the reverse strand, counting down.
TGTGTGTGTGTGTGTGTGTGTGTGTGTGTGTGTGTGTGTGTGTGTTGTGTGTGTGTGTGTGTGTGTGTGTGTGTGTGTGTGTGTGTGTGTGTGTGTGTGTGTGTGTGTGTGTGTGTGTGTGTGTGTGTGTGTGTGTGTGTGTGTGTGTGTGTGTGTGTGTTATACCCTTCACTGAGCACCTCTTTGAAGCTTATCTTCACGCTCACGTCGGCTCAGACTGGAAAACAAGAAGAGAAAGGTGAGGAACAAGGAAGACCTCTCATACTGTCAGCATTACGGCAATTACCTTACCTATTTGTTGTTTTGTCCATTT
>JACEEZ010021834.1:0-2500 GCA_016584305.1 Chionoecetes opilio | reverse complement strand
GGTGAGGGTACGGTATACAGGGTTGCATGTATGTGTGTGTGTGTGTGTGTGTGTGTGTGTGTGTGTGTGTGTGTGTGTGTGTGTGTGTGTGTGTGTGTGTGTGAACCGCTATATACGTGGCTATGTATGAACGGTGGCGACTTTGCTGGGTGGGTTCCTTTCGCGCTCTCTATTCACGCCTTGCATCACCCTCACCGGTGCATGACTGTTCTTTATTAATGTTGACAGTTGCTCGAAGTCACCCACATCCTCTCTCTCATTACCACCTGGGCGACGCGTGATTCTCTCTCTTAACTAGAAGGGTCTGCCAACGACACAGCGACACGCATTGCCTCAAACGAATCCTCTCGCTTAAACACACTTTTCCGCATACAGACAGGACGTTGAGCCTCGGTATCGTCAGGAGGAAGCCCAGTTAGCCCACCCACCGCCCTCGTTCCCTCGCATACCTCACCCGACGCTTCTGACAGTAATTGGAAGCTTTAGGCACCACCCGCTACATTTCAGAACACGTGTTGTATTTTTGTACGTGTTTGCACCAACAGACAGGTGGTAATTCATTTATGAAGAGACAGGTAGAGAGGCCAAGCGAAATAGACGGTGTAATGGATGCCAAAAAAAGGAAATAACCGGGGAGAGTAAAGGTTAGGTCAAAATATCTGGGTGGAAAAAGGCCAAAAAATGTATTAGACAGATTAATAAAAAGGGTTATAAGGAAAAAAAAAGGGCAACGGAAAGGCCAAAAATGAAATAAACAGGGAGAGGAAGGATTTAAAAAGAAATAGAAGTGATAAAGAAGGTCCAAAAAGATATAGACTTGTAGAGGAAGAGCAAAAACGAAATAGATGGGGAAAGGAAGGGATAGAATTAAATAGATAGGGTGTCCTTAACTTGAGTGATGCAGCAAGCAAGGGAGAGTTGAGTGCTGCACCGCTATACCTCGGAAGCAATTAGCGTTTTGGTGACAATGGAGGTTGAGTTTAATGGAGAGGCGTTGGCGGGGCGCTGGCAGACACGCTGGGGGAGTCATGGGATATAAAGTAGATGCAGATGTGAGCTGACAGTCAAGGGAACATCTGGAGGTGTTTGTATGCGAGTACGTATACCTATAGCGTCACTGGCACGCCCCCTACCTCTCCCATGCCGTGAGTGTCTATACTACTCTTTATTTTAGTATGGGGTTATAGATAGATTGATAGAGTTTTATAATACTTTTTATTTTAGTAGGGTTGTTGTCTTTGTTGATAGATAGATTGATAGAGTTATATAATACTTTTTATTTTAGTATAGGGTTGTAGATAGATAGATTGATAGAATTATTTAATACTTTTTATTTCAGTATAGGGTTGTAGATAGATTGATAGAATTCCTCAACCACATCATTTATTATTAGGTTAGCTTTTATGGATTACAGTTCTTCATGATATAAATTGGTGTTTTTTTACCCGCAATGAATTGTATAGACCTGGCTCTGGTCAAATATTTACTTCATTTATTTTACCCACTCAATCAATCTGCCTGCCTGCCAATTAATCTCCCTTAATTACCTGCTTAGTTAATACAAACAAGCGGAGAGCAGTGATTTACTAAAAACACAAGGATCGCACCAAAGAATGACTTACACACTACTGCTGTTGATATGAATTCAGTCACGCACGTTATCACTGTATACTGTAGGATATCCGTACAGTTATTTTTATTCCACGGACTCCAAGAAGCGAAGAACCACACTATTCATACACATTTATTTATTTTATTTTATTTTTTTTTTTTTTTTTTTTTTTTTTTTTTTTTTTTTACATCTTGGCCTATAGCAGTTGTAGGCAGTGATCTCCAGGGGTGGGATGGTAGTCCCTGGAGGCTCCATATATATCCGTACATGCACGTATACCTACATACACATACATGCAGGTATACCCTCCTGCCCCCCCACACACGTCACTCACCACTACAGTATCCACCACACCTACACTACCACACACGTCCTTACCCTATCTACCACTACACTCACCTACGTATACCTCCTCTACGTACTACAACCACACTACAACCACCTCTCACAGCCATCCAGCCTCCTGCAGCCTTCATCATGAGCACAACATCAATACTCCCCTAACATCAATATTGGTATGGTGAGGTGTTAGACTGTCAGCTGTGTTGCGGCGGCTGACGGTGCACGGCTGGCGGCGGTGATAGTGCCGGCTGAATGACGGACTACTGCCGCGGTAAGATAAGGCAACCACTGCGGGAAACCTGACAGTAGCGGCCAGCATAGGAAAAAGTATCGAGTCCATTAAATTAACCGCATTTATTCCCCAAATTGAAGGCATTCATAACCACCGGGGTGGAGCGAGGGAGCTTGTGTTGCATGCAGGTGGTCATTGCGTGTTCCTTACAGACACCCCTCGACGCCCATCCACAACCCCCTCCCCGACGCTCTCCACATTTTGGACGTCCACTCCTCCACCTTGCCCCCCCCCTGCTACTCCCTTGCTAACTG
>JACEEZ010021833.1:90000-114577 GCA_016584305.1 Chionoecetes opilio | reverse complement strand
GTCCTGTAAAAAATTTTAAGCAAATAGACCCCTCAAGTCCTTAAGGGTAATTTGGGCAATGACAAACGTTTTTATGTTGAAAATTATTTTGGAAAGGGTAAAGACGGCAATTAGCGAAGTTTGACCTTAAAACCTTGACCTGACCTTGCTTTGACCTTTTAAAATTTGGGGTCCCCCCCCAAAAAAGTTTTGCTTTGGCCCAAAGTATATGTTTCCCAAAATTTGGTGTTTTGGGGCCAGCGGGTAACGATCATTGCCAAAGCCCCCACATAATAAAAAACCTCGAGGAGTAACAGCTGCTAAAACTGGAAAAGCGGCGTCAGGGGGCAGGGCGCTGTGTTCACAGGGCAGTCCAAACGGTCCCTAGCGGTGGGGAAAATCGTCCTTGCAGATCCAGCAGCACAAAAGTGGGGTGTTTGTTCTTGATCTCCCGCACCGCCAGATTTAAAAAACACTGGCTAATGTCCTGTCTTCCCATATATACATTAAATATATATATTTATAAATTATATATAAATTAATATTTTTAAAATAAAAAATATATATGTATATATTTATAATTATATTAAATATTATTTTTTTTTATTTATATATAAAATATATTTATTATATTTTATTATATATAATTATATATATATAAATATATTATATATATAAAATATATATATTAATATAAACATTTATATATATTATTTATTATATTATAAAATTATATATATTTTTTATATAAAAGAAAAAAATGTTATACTTTATATATTTATAATATATATATATATATATATATATATAATATATATATATATATTATATTATATAATAATATATATTATATGTATATAATATAAATTTTAAAAATTAAAAATTTTTTTCCACCCGAAGGTAACAAAAAAAAATAAAAACAAATTATGGACAGGGAATGAATTTAAAGTGCAAAAAGCAAATAATTGAAAATTTAATAGAATCTATCTATCTTAATAACATTTTTAAATAATATTTTTAATATCACCCAGGAACGGGCAAAAAGCATCAACAAAAAGAAAAATTTAAACTTAAGTACTAGGCAAACAAACAAAAAGGCACAGGGATAGTACATTGACACAAGTCCAAGTGCATATATCATAGGGTATATTTGTACACCTGTGCTCCCCCACTTTTTGTACAAAAGAAAACCCCGCCACCTTTTTTGTTAGGTCCACAACTTGCCGAGCTCTCCCAGACGGGGTGAGAGGGAGTTCGCAGAGAGCTCCACCCTACTTTTTAAGTGAACAAGGTCGACTCACACCAGTTTGTTCAACCCTTCCTAGGAAAGCCAAGACACTCAACCCCGGGGCATCTCCAAAGCCTCTAAATTGTCATTGTGCAGCCCTTAAGGGGGTTCAAGTGGCCACCTTGAACCGCGACCAAGCCAGTTGCGTATATAGAGTAGCATGACTCCTGAATATCCATCACCCCTCTCCTCCTCATTAGGAGGCAACTTTAAACCCCTCCCCCAACCCACCGGGTATTTTAACCTTTCTGATACTATCTCACCCAGGACCAAAAAGACCTTCTCAACAGGGGGCTTAGCGTTTAAGCGGGCCCGGTATAGCGATCTGCTATAGCTATAGATATCAGATCACTATCCCGGTCTTTTTTCTCCCCGGGACATATTCCCCTATAGAGGGTTTTTCCCCTGTGGACATATCCCCTGTGGGTGTATTTGTTTGCACTGTGTTCTATAACGAAAAAATACCGAAACCTTGTTGTTAATATTTTGGTTAGGTTGGGCTGTTTTAAAGGTCCTTAGCAATGTTTTTCGGTCATTTTTTCGTTATCAATCATATACACCCAGAGGGGATAAGTTACAGGGGAAAAATTTGTCCAGGGTGAAATATGTCGGGGGAAAGGGGAGGGATTTGGCCCTACACTCTTTTTTTAGCTGCTTTAAACCTATTGACTAGTTCCATTAGTTTAAATCCCTTGGGAAATTCCCTTCACACTACGAAAATTGTGAAAACGGAAAGAAAAGTGGTCATATACACAGGTGGGCAGTATTTAAAACATTTGTGTTTTTAAAAAACTGTATTTATAAATACTTGGTTTTAAAAGTATTTAAATAAGTTTTTAAATATTTTAATGGTTCAAATACTCATAATATAAAAATGAAATATTTTTTTTATCAATTAATTTGGCCCAAAAACCCGCCCAACTATCTGGGAACTCTGATGTTACAGTAAAACCAGTGTTTCCGCTTCCAAAGGGAAAATTTCCTTTTTTAAAGGGAAAATTTTTAGGCCTGAAAAGGAAAAAAAGAAAATTTTTAAAGGGAACCCCTTTTTTTTTGGGGAAATTTCTAGAGATATGTAGATTAAGTTAAATACCAGGTGGGTTTTTTTTTTTTTTGTTTTAAAAGGGAAATTTATCCCATAGGAAGTATCCTTTACATATTCAAGTTTTTTAATTGTTAATATAAATTTGAATATACATGAAAAATTTGTGTCCTTTTAAAAAATGTATTTCCAAATGTATCAAAATACTTGTTTTTTAGTTTTTATTATTTAAATTTTTGTAAAATGTTTAGTTTTTGTTTTTAAAAATACTTTTTTCCTGTTTTTAGTGCCCGCTCTCATATACATAATTATCAAATCAAGAATAAATACCCAAAAGGCTGGGGTTTTTTTGCTGCTGGGCCCCTCAACCCAGGGGAAGCTCTTTCCCAGCGAACCCCAGCCTTGTAAAAAATTAATTGGGTGGCAAAAGCTTGTTTTTGTTTTTGAAGGAAAGTGCTCACTGCCCATTCCCCCAAGTAACTCTAATTTGTACAAATATTTATTAAAGGGAAGCACCCATTATTTGTAGGTAGCAAAACAGTAATGCTAGCTTTATTTCGTCATACTGTAATTTACCCAACTATAAGTTAAAATTGAAAAATAGAAAACTTTACCTGCAGGCACTTCTCTGGTGGGCAGCCCAAAAAAAGCTGCTCAATTTTTAAAAAGGAGAAGGAGGCCTTTTTAACATAAAAGGTTTCCCCCATCCCCCCCTCCCAAACAAAAGGCCCAAAGGCCCGGGCTCGGGTAACTGCCCGTTTCAATGCCAAAACCCGGACAGGACCCCGGTCTGTCAAAAAAATGAAGCGGAGGGGGAACATATCAGGAGGAAGTAATTTTTGGTTTGAACATTGTTTACTAAATAAGAGTTAGGACAAAATTTTGAAGTACAAAGAGTGGGTAATTTTATACAATTCAATTGTTTATTTTCCCCAGAAAAAGGTATTAGTTTGGATTTAATGTCCTGCGTAAAATGCAGCGTCCTTATTATGTTTTATATGTTTTATATTAGTACCTCGAAAGCCATAAAAATTTTGTTGCTTTTATAAAATGCATTTTTAATATATTTGGTTTTGGGGTTATAATCATCATTATGCCTGACATTATCTATTTTCAAAGGGGGAAAAACCGCATCTATGTGATGTACGAGCCCTATATAAATTGGGAAACCCATCAATTTGATAGGGGAAATCAATTCATTATAACATTTTCTTCAGGACAAAAAGGGGACACCTGTTGCAGGGGGGAAGAATGGAGACCGGGGAGGGCCCCACCCCTCACCCAAAATTCTCTGGGATGAGGAGATGGCTAGCGACCCCTTTTCAAGGGCCCCTAGCCATCCCCTTAAATCCAGGAATTTTTGGGTTTGATTATCCTGTGACTGTGTTTGACTGTGATGTACCCAAGTGACTTGTTGTTGCTACACTTAGCTTCATGTCAACTCCAGAAGAATCTCAAATGAACCAACGGGTTTTTCTCTTGGAAACTAAAGGGCTTGCTGTGCTCATGATATGCGGTGGCAGTCTCAATGGGTTTTGCTGCGCTCGGTGCCCTCGGGACCCTGTAGAACTGGGGATACTTCAACGTAAAACTCAAACGGGCTCCCAAAGGGTGTTTTGGGGTAGCCCCGGGGGAAAGGGCTTTTTTGTCTCGAGAGACGCTGGAAAAAACGAGGAGATTTCGCGTGCCAGGCGGTGGGAACCGGACCAGACAGGGCTCTGTCACCCCGGACTAGAACCCCTGGGGGAGGAAAAGGAAAGGGGTATGTCAGGAGTCTCGCTGAGGATGTCGGAGTCATTTGAAGTAATGCCTCCGACCCGCCTCCCGACCCTGAAGAAGCTCCGTTCCAAGTCTCCATCTCGGGCGAGTGTATTCGAGCAGCAGTGGTCGCCTCTGCCCGGACATGGATGGCAGATGGCTTTTTGGGCTGATATTTTGGGCGTTTTTTCACGGTGGACCCTCCAATGGCAGCTTCACCCCACGGATTGCAGGCGGGGTCCCGATCCCCCCAAATTGACAAAAACCGCACCCTCTTGCGAATCAGGAGGCTGTAGCAAAATTTTAGGGGGGAAAGGCAGCTAGTTTTTTGAAATATCAGTGCAAGCTCTTAAAAGCTGGGGGTGGGCCATGACCCGGGGGTTGCTGCTGTCCTACTGCGTGGGGGCAATCAGGACCTTCCTCCTGGCGGGAAAAGGGGTTTGGTCGCCCCTACGGGAAAGGGAAAGGGGAGTCGGACTGAACAATTACCCGTATTACACGCTCAGCGTCCCAGGCAAGGTGCTTGCCATCTTTGCGGGACCGGATCCGCAGTCTCTGCTAAACCCCCATAAGAGCCTCAGCAGTCTGGGTTCACGTTTGGTAAGTCAACAACGGACCGACCCTAGCGTTTTCGGCCTGGTGGAACCCCACGGAGTTTTCGCGGGGGATGTTTGCGCCTATGTTTCTCAAAAGGGGTTTTTGACTCGGGTGCATCGTGAGTCACTTTGGGATCTTCTTCGTTTCCGGGTTTCCCTAAAGGACTTTTGGTTTGAAACCGGGTCTGTTTTCCCTGGGACTGAGAGTGCTGTGAAGGTGGGGAGGTGTATCCAGCTTCTTTTTTTAATACAGGAGTGAGGCGGGGGTGCGTCTTGCCCTCCTTTTCAAGCTTGTATGGATGGGTTTTGGGGCAAATTTGATCAAGTGTTGTGGAGCTCCGTCGGAAACCCCAAAGTCATGATTTTGTTTTTGCCGATGATCGAAATCTTTGCTGGTGCTGGGGGTCCGGGGTGATGGCTCTCGAGGCGCTGCACGGGAGCAAAGCCTTTGGGACTTGAGGTCTCCGGTTTTAAGACAAGATCCGGGTGTTTGAGACTTACTAGTAAAGCAGTACAGTCTGTTCATATGCAGCGAGAACTTTGAGTTTTTGGAAAAGTTTTACATCCCTTGGGTCGACCCATAATGACGGCGGTTCACGTAAAGAATCTTACGGCGGACTGGCATAGCCCACGTGCTATGGACTCCTCAGGGGGGAGTATTTTGGCGTTTGGGTACCTGTGCAGAGGAAAAATCCGGATCTTCAAGTGTTTGTGATCCTGTTTTATATATGGTTGTGAGACAGGGACACTAAAGTGAGTTTGAAAGACAAATAATCCCTTTGGTAAAGTGTTTTCGCAGAATCAGGTTATCGCGGGGATGATTCGTGTCAAATCAGCGCTGCACCGGGACTGAATCGAGGCCTATTCCCTGAAGCCCCGCCCAACGCCAACTTGGGCTATATGGGCTGTGGCACGCTCCCTTAAACCCGACCTTTCCCCATCGGGTTGTATCTGTAAAACAACCCGGCTGGAGGGGGCCCAAGGGGGCGCCCACAAGGCTCGTCTGGGGCAATTTGATGTTTCTTGTCGAGAGCTGCTTGTATAAAAGGAGCCTGCATGGAGACTCGCGCGAGGTGCCCCCCCGGGAGTGGCGTCGTAGGGTAGGCGGGGCGATGTGCCCCCATATGGAGGTGATCCCCCCAATGATTATTTACCCTGTGGATGACCAGGTGCCCCTTTCCTGTCATCTTTGGGGTGAATTTATACTATATTGCTTTAAGATTTAAATTTTTTATTCAAAGATGCAAGAAATAATTTGCAGTAAATAAGCCTGTAGGTTCGGGGTATTATGGTATTATATCTGGTAGCATGCAGGAGAGTGGTTGAATAATGTTGGAAAATAAAAAGATGCATCGAAAAATTTTGCAAGTTTTATATAAACGTCTGGGACTTTATTGGGTAAAGAATTTAAATATTGATAGTTGTGGTAGTTTTAAAAAACAAAACATGCACGTATATTCCGGGTATAGAGGAACTTCTGCGAGTGGAAGGAAAAACACAAAAAAAATACTTAGGCTAGCAGAGCAAAGAACGGGAGTAAACAATATGTCTTGTGGGAAATGACAATGCAGAACGTTAAACCCCCACACAGAGATCAAAGTAAAATTTTACAATTGATAAGCAGGTAAGAATTAAATTATCTTTTCTGCACAACACTTCTGATCATTGCTCAATGATTTTCTCTATTTTCCAGATTTCTCTCAATCCCAGATTACCCCTTTTTTCAGGATAGAAATATTCAATTTTTTCGTAATTAATGCCTGAATAGGTGTGCCACGGGAAGAAAATGGACTGTCTCAGAAAAATGTTTTGTCTTTTTTTTAAATCTTTTCTTTTATTTACAATATTAAGAAAGGTCCCTGGTCCCCCCCTCCCTCTCAACCCCCCTTTTCCCCTTCACCTTCCCATCCACCCTGCTCCTATCTTCACAAGACTCCTCTGTCCTTCCCTTTTTTTCCTCGTCCTTATACCCCTCAACCCTTTTTTCTGTCTCCTGCAACCCTCAACCTTAAAACTTCTTATTCTTCTGTTCGTCCCTCCTTCCAAACCCCACATCACGGCCACGCTCTCACCCAAACATCTGAGGGTAGGGAAGGACGGGGGAATACTGGTGTATCCCCCAGAGGGGGGGTAACTGCCCGATGCGTGGGGTGGGGAGGCCGGGCTGGCAATGAGGCAGGGGGCAGGCAGTTTGCGGGGGAATGGCGGGCAGCTGGTAGGTGTACCAAGGAGCCTCCGGCAATGCCCTGCCTTCATCAATACCTTACAAGAGTCTAGATTTTTATAGGTTTTTGGGGCAGACATTGCCAGAAATTTCAATGAATTGTTGAAGAAGGATGGGTCCCTTTGAGGCGACACCGTCACCAACCATCTTCAAGGGAGGCATCCCACCCGTCAATAATATAAATCAATCAATCATTGGGGGCATACAAGGGTGGGCGGTCCCCTCGCCCACCTTATACCCACTCGCGCGAGTCTCCGTGCAGGCCTCTTCCAAAAAGCAGCTCTCGACAAAAAACAAAAACCGGACCACGCGGGAAAACATTTGTGTTTTCTGTCGAGTTTTTTGCGTGGTAGGGAAGAGACCTGCAGGGGGACCACGCGTGGTGACCCTCCAGTGGTAGTGATATATTTGATTAGTACCCCAAAGCAGCTGCCTGCCAACTTCCCCCAACTTATGAAACTTCCCCCCTGCCCCTCTTTTTCCCCCCCTTTCCCATTTTCCCCCATGCCCCCTTCCCCTCTTCCCTTTTTATCCCCACGTCCTTCCCTCTTCTTCTACTCCCCTCAACCTTCCGCTGTTAATCTTTCTTACTTACCCCCCTCCGGGCGATAAAAACTTCCTTTTTTCCCCTCCCCATCCCCGTCCCCTCGCCCCCCCGACCCCACGACTTACTTCACCCACTACACTATCCCCCACCTGAATTCCCCGATCCTGCTAAACCCCTCTACTTGGCTGTACCCTTCCGACTACATACCCCCTAACCTCTATACTGTCGTTTTTGCCTTGGAAATTCCGACTTCCGATCCCACAGACAAGACCTTGTCTCCTTTTTCTTGCTATAAACCTCAAGTTATCTGCCTCGCAGAACCCTTTTTTACTCACCCCCTGACCCCTTTTCCCAATTTTGATCTCCTTCCCCCCAAAAAATACACATCCTTCCCTGATCAACCTTACTGCTATAACGTTTCTTCCCTTTCCCCTTCCTCACCGTTTTACTCTTTTTCCCGTAACCCCTCCCCTTCATTAGCCCTTTTCCATAGTTCATATGCCTCCAATGTCTGCATTTTCCCTTTTTGCTTAAAAACAAACAACAATCCGAAGAAAGGAAGGGGAACAGGGGGGGTGGTTTTTGACAAGCTTTGCCAACGGGGACATAGTTTTGTTATGTGTTTTAGGAAAATCTTATTATTTAGCATGAAAGGAAAATTGCAAATTTTATTTAGGTTGATTTAAGAAATTATTTATTTATGCTTAAAGGAAAATGCAATATCTATTGAGGGTTTATTTAAGGAAAATTATATTATATTGTATGAAAGGAAAAATTTCAATATTTTTTTGAGGGTTGATTTAAAAAAATCTTATTATTTATCTTGATTGTGTAAAGAAAATGTGGGTGAAGTGTTCCAGCTTTTTTTTTAAAGTGAAACAGGAGTGAGGCAAAAGGGGCGTTCTTGCCGATCCCTTTTTACACTTGTATGGACTGGTTTTGGGCAAAGTTTTTAGATCAAAGTGATTGTGGAGCATCCCTCGGGAACACCAAAATCCTGATTTGTTTTTGCCGATATGCGTAATTTTTCTGATCGATGGAGGTCCTGGGGATGGCTCTCGAGGGGCGCACAGGGCAAAGCCTTTTGGGCTTGATGTTTCCTGTCTAAAACCCAAAGGGCCAGGTGTTTGGAGGGTTATTAATGAAACAGTACAGTCTGTTCATGCGTGCAGCGCTTAATTTAGCGCTTGGAAAGTTTTTTGATAACGTTCAAAACCATTTCACCGTGAGACTGAATCGAGGGCCCATTACCTGCATAGTCCCTCAGCGCCAACTTGTGGGATTTGGTATGGGGCGTTACCCTAAACCCATCCTTTCCCCCCCCCTCGGTTGTATCTGTAAGAGACAACCGGGTGGAGGGAGGCAGGTGGCCCCACAAGGTCGTGCCGGGGGCAAGTTGAGCTTGTTGTTGAGAGCTGCTTGTATGGGAGGGAGCCTGCAGGACTTGCGCGTGGTGACCCCCCGGAGTGGGGGCGTAGGGTTGGGGAGGCGACGCGCCCCCCCGGGGTATGCCCCCAAATTGATATGTGTGAGAAATGAATTTTTTTATTTTGGGTTTTATGATTTTTAAAAGGGAAATTTTTTTTTTTTTTTATGTTGATTAAAGGAAAAATTTATTTTTTAGTATGAGCTTAAGGAAAAAATTTTTATTTTGTATGATGAAAGGAAATATATATTTTTTTTGTATGATGAAATAAAAAAAATATTACTTATTCAAAATATTTCTTATTGCATAATTATTTTTTTTACCACTTCAGATGAAAAAAATTTTTTAGCATGCAAATTCAAATTTCCCGCATCTTTAAAATGGGTGGGGGAAAAAAACACAAAAGTTTTGTATGCCAAGGAAAAACTTATTGGTCCAAAAGCTTTTGTAAAAAAAAAAACAGAGGACATTGACGGAAAAATTTATGGCAAAAAAAATAGTGATTGTTAACAAGATGCGCCTTACAAGATATGATTATCGATAATACAAATGGAAGTCAACGCTATAATTTTTGCAGATGACCCGTAATGCAGGTAAATTTTTTTAGAAAAAATGGGAAACATTTAAAATAGTTTTTATAGGAAAAAACTTAAAAGTTACATGAGCAAAAGTAAAGGGGTTTTATTTAAGAAGAAAAAGTGAAGTAAATTGATTTTTTCAGTCAGCATAGAAATTTGAGTAGTACATATGTGTGTTGTGTGTGGGGGGAAATTCCTGTCCCCAACTCTGCCAAATCTCGTACTTTTGGGCCAATATCGGATTAGAACCTTTGTGAAAAGTTTCCCCCACTCTCTTCCCCCCCCCCTCACCCTCATTACAGGTGCACAGCGATTCTGGCGGGGACGCGAATGCAGGCTTTTCCCGGGGATATTTTTTGTCGAGCAAATTTAATTGAAGGGGGCGAGCCATTTTTTGTAAAGTCTCCCCACTCCCGGGTGGCTTTGGGTGTTCGAGACGCTCTAGAAGGGGAATAATAGGCCCTCTATTGGCCTTTTTTTCTATGAAACAATTTTGAATTGCAAATCATCCTTCCCCGAATATGAAGAACACGCGAGGTATAGGTGTAGTTCCATCGTGGGTGGATGTGCACAGTTTTTGACTATGTGGAAGCGCATTTTACAAGGAATTCCTCACTCCCCAACGCCCAAAAGTACTTCATAAATTGTTTCTCTACCAAGATGCGAGAATGTGGGGCTGGGTTGTGACATGTGGCGCTTTTTTTACCGTGGACACCCCCTTAGGAAGTTTTAAAGGGAAAATGTCACCCAGAAAAAACGCCGAGCATTTGTACACGCCTGGGCCCCACCTGTGCTGTGCTGCCATGTTGTTTTTGGGCGTTGGGGTCTGGATGTTAATATCATCCCCCTCATGGGATCAGGGCCCTCTTCCAGAGGTAGGTTTTTTTTACAGCTATATTGTGGGGGACAAAAAGTGGCCCAATAAAGTCACTCCTTGAGGCCTGGTGCACTGTGGTCCCGATGGGTGTGGCCAAAACAGGAACCCCCTATTCAGAATGCCAATCCCCTCCCCACGTTGCGGGTCCTGACATGAGAACGTTGGACCTTTCCCTATGTGGTGCCCTTGGGGTTTGGAAAGGAGGGGGAATAGGGGCGGTTAAAATAGCCACTATCCCCAAGCAGAACCCAGGTATTGGCCCCCCAAGAGTCCGGCAGAGTTGCGACTCTCTGAATATTCTTGAGTCGTGTGCACTCGGCCCTTTACCACCAAGTTTGGGGACACAAAGGGAGGATCACCCCCGGGCCCTCACGGTAGGCACAGAAGCCCCTTACGGCCACGGTAATTCTGCTTCTTTTTCCACCAGGAACCTAACAGGGATGAGAGTACCCCCACACAGCCAAGTACCCCGGGATCCTTAATGGTGGAAAGGCTTGCAAAACCCAATCCTCTCTGGTGTCGGGAACCGGGTGACCTCGGTGCAATTCAGCGATGGCGTGGCCCCCCTCTTAGGCACCGGCACCTGGGCCGCACTATCTGCCGTGTCTCAAATGTTGTTGGAAGTTACCCGTTGCCAGGTAACGAAGCCCAACAAAAATTTCAGACTTGGTGGACACGGAGCCGGAAAGTGTATTACATTATCTAGAAGTTACCCACCTTCCCCAATCATGCATGTTTAGGGATAAGTAGTGCGCTACATAAGTATTTTTTTTAGGTTTTAAAGTAATGCTACATGAAAACTAGAATTCCTCCAAACATCTATCTGATACCTATTCCCCCTTTCTGCTGGGGAATGGCCCATTCTTTCCTTCCTCTATTTTTAGAGTAAGCTGAAGGGATAAAAGGTTGGGGTAGTTGGGGGGGAGAGGAAGGGCGTCTATTTATACCAAGTTCAAAAAAAAAAAGGTGACAATGGGCTCTTTGTGTTCCATGAAAATGCAGCCATCATCGGTGCCTACAAAATCTGCCACAGCTGTGCCAGGGACAAAAAGAATGCATAAAACCTGTACCTTTCCATTTATCATGATTGTATAAGCACATCACCCTCTACCCCTTTTTCCCCCAGAACAGTTTCTTCATGAGAATGGGAAGCAGAGTAGAAGGTTCCTGTCCGCAGCAAAGTCTTTGGGGCCCAAATTTCTCACTCCACCCCATCCTCTACCCCTACGGTGGTTCCACAAACCCATCACCACATGCTCCCTACTCTCAGTTATCACACCATCTCCTTTCCCCAACTCCTTTCAAACAAAATATCAAAACTTTTTGCAACTCCATAACAACATGTAAAAATCTTTAAACCTTTAAAAAATCTGATTAAATTTTAATCAAATACAGGTTTTTACTTGTAATGCAGGTTTTTTGTAAGCTCTTCTCACCCCTCCTGTCCCCCCGAGGATGGAAGATGTCTGTTTTTTGTTAGAAGGTACAAACTTCTTCGAGAGCCTAAACCCTTCTAGAAATTCCCATCCCGGGAGTATCATGGGGGCAAACCGCGGGAGAAAGTGCGCCTTTGACGACCCTTCCGTTTTGGAGTCTTGCTAACCTCCCGTAATCCTGATCACGTAAAGGGTGAAAGGGGGTGCCATGCTTAAATAAGAGATTCTGTAAAACGGTTTATCCATGTTTTCTTTTGAAATCTTAAAAATACAAAGGGGAAGAACAAATTTTCATAATTTTTTAAAAGCAGGTAGCTAATTTTTTTAAAAATGGGGCGCGTCTCCTTTTGGCAACGGTGGAAAAATTCTGATACGTTGGACGTGTTTTTAATTAAATTTCTACTGTTTAAGTCCAAATTCATTAATTTTTCTCTATAGCCCCTCCCCTCTCCTTCATAAAATAAAATTTTCGACAAAAATAGTACATAATAGATTTTTAAAAAAAACCCCTAAAACTGATAGCACTGGTCGAACCAAAATGGTTCTGAATTTATTGTGTGTGGGTTGGAAAGATTTTCGCTGTGATTTAAAAATGGCATTGCTTTTTTTTCTAGCACGATAGTTTTTTTAAATATCGGCTTTTAATTTTAATGCTATTATAATTTATACTTTATAATTATATAATTAAACGAAAAAAATCCCCCTACGTTAAAATATATTTTTCGTAATTAAAATTTTGGTGGGCCTGCGGGGTTTATTGGACCTATTTACATATCTGGCAAAAAAAATTTCTTAAATTATTTCCAAAATATCCAAAAATGTCCACATCTTTGGAAAAATCCGAAAAAAGCCCAAAACACAGTAATTTTTTACTTTATATAAAATATATATAATATATATATATATATATATATTATAGTATATATATATATATTATTTTTATAATAATATATATATTATTTTGGAAAACAACTTCGGATTTTTTTTGAGAGAAAAATGCGCTGTTGAAAACGTCAGATCTAGACTGTTCTTCAAAGAACAGTCAAGATCTCAAATTGGCATTAAATATACATATGTCAAAACTATCCTAACAAAAAAAATACTCCCCTGCTCCATAGTACATCAGAAGTGTTTTTTTGATTTGCTCTTTCGTTTTGAGGGGCAGCTACTTTCACGTTGTAGCGTCCCAGCTAGTCCCCTATCTGTTTGGGGCTGAATGTCCTTTGGGATCGGGTTTTCCATGGTGCAAGTCCTGGTGGAAAAGTTCCCCCTGCTCACACTGCCCCCCCCCAAGATTTGTTGGGAAGAACAAGATGTAATGGAAAAAATAGATTTTGAGTGACATCCGAGCCCCAAGCGCTGGTAACTCTTCAACATGTATTTACAAGTTCCTCATAATTCTTTTTTTGAACATTTCCTAGTAAATTTTTTTAAAAGCCAAAAACCTTTCCAAACAGCTTTTTCCAGGGCGTTTTGGGTCTTTACAAAGTCATCATCATTGAGTATTGGGGGAAATTTTAGGGCCATTTAAAACACCCGCCTTTACTTTGGCTTTAGATACAGTGCGTTCAAACTTTTCTAAAAAAATACTGAAAGCCAGCACCATTTGTCCAGGCCTTTACAAAATTTTTTTTTAAACCCAAAATTTTTAGATGCAATGGGGTAAAATACACCTTTTCACTGAAAAAGGGTTTTTTACATAAAGTTAACCTGCCAGGTGGTCTTTCGGTCGTGCGGCCATTCCTTTTTTTTGTAATGTTTTCTGTCCGCTCTAGAGTCCCACAAAAAAAAAAAACACATGTGCTTTGGAACCTAAATGGAGTTTGAAGCAAGGAGATTACCTTCAGGTCCCCACCAATTCCACTGATGTTTTTTTAAATTTAACGCAGAAACAAAATTTCATATTTTCATAAATTCACTATTTTAGGGCCATGCGCAAATTTGGGCCCCCGGGGAAACTTATTTTCCTTTAGCAGAAGAACGGCCCCTTTAGCGTTTTTTTTCCTGAATCTATGAAAACCCCCCATCCCTTTCCTAATTGAGACTCACAAATTTTCCTATGTTCACATCAAAGCGTAACAAGCTTGGTTCCATCTTGAAAAAGCTTAAAAATTCTTTATGTCTACAAAACGTGGTGATAAAACTTTCTTGTAGCAAATTCCCTTTTTTGAACGAACCAAGGACTTCACTTTCTCCTTGGGGAGATCTAGGTCCCTAGCAAGGTCATGTAGCATTTTCCTGCGATGTTTGGGCCCTCTGTTGTCTCCATTTCTTAAAGTCTTTCCATGGGATTATCCCCTCGTTCGAATCTGTTCATTATAGCACTTGCAAATTGGGAAAATTTGGAAATGGGAGATCGGCCCCTGGGACAGGGGTGATGGCAGAAGATATCAGGGTACCTGATTTTAGCTGGTTTTTTCTGAATATCCTTTTAGTTAGTGAGGCGAAGTAGCATCAGACTGTGAACCTTTTTTTCCGCCAAACCATTGGGGTGCCCAAAGCCCCTGCCTGTGGCCGTTTGCCACGCCCATTCATTCAAGTGGTTTACACAGGGGGTTTCATGCTACGTGAGGGGCCCACTTCTTATCTTGATCCCTATACGGGACTTTAATTTAAAGCAGATAAGCTGCTTTAAAAATTCTTTTAAGAGGTTCTTCAGACTGTCGGGGGAAAAAAACCCCTTGTAAAAAAAACTGTCCGATGCATTCACACAGTTACGGCGCTCCATCACAGCCCGGTACAAGGTACTATATACGGTAAACCAACTAAAATTAGGACTCCACTAAATCAAACACATCATATCTGCAAAGAAAAAGAAAAATGTTTAAACATATGTCAATAGCTGTACGATCATCAGTAGGTAAAAATGTACTAAACAGCCTGCTAACCCCTCGCCAATACGCAGCGCGCACACCCTCCCCTGCTCACTGCACAAACCACACTGACTCAAAAACACTGCACTGCCCTAAATAGGCTTGAGAAAAGAAAAGAGTAAGAGTTTAAAATGAAAACATTGGTGAAACCTATTTCTGCTGATTTTACCCATATTTTTTCATGAATTGCGTCTGGTTCTCAAAAACTGGACGTGATAGTTAATTGAACATCAGATTCGAGTTCAGCAGGGTCGATTTACCTATAATCAGCTTCATTTAGTCCAGAACCATATCTTCGATTTTTTTTTGTCGACCAGTGTAATATATATGGTACCTGGTACTGTTTTGTACAGAAATTTTAGTCCAGACACAAATTCGGAAATTACGCTGACGGCAATGGTTAGGTTAGATTAGATATACGGAGACACCGGTAAAAGCTTATTAGATTATTAGCTTATTAAGCTTATTAGGTTGAGTGGTAGAAAATTGGAGCTCTTGCTGAGGGAGACGAGAGATCCGGTTAGCGAGAGTAGTAACCTTACCTGACCTAACCTAAAAGGAACCTCATTTAACGCATATGTGTCCTTCACAGTGAAACATGCGTGATTCTGGAATAATAGCGCAAGATTGAACAAATGCTGAACTGCAAATAATATTGCTGAAATAAAACTGAATTAAGCAATTTCCATAAAGTGATAATATTTGCATCAAGTGCTTTTGATGGACCTTAGTACATGAATTAGCAAGTAACTGTGTGGTAAAACTACTAACTTTTAGGGATAGATTTAGGTTATGTTTAGCTTAGGTTTAGTTTAGGTTAAGTTTGGGTCTGATTTTGTTGAGTTATTTAGGTTACATAAGCGAGTCTGATGGTGCGCGATTGCCTGGCTGTCGCGGCTGGTTGGCAGCCACCTACTTCTGCGGAGTATTTACCAACAAACATTAAAGCGTGGTAGAATTTATAACAGTGAAATAAATGTTGTGTAATTAATTAGTATAGGTAAATATTCCGCAGGAGTTTGCAGCCGCCAACCAGCCGTGTAATCGCACCATCAGATTTGCTTATTAAACCAAAATAACTCCACTAAACGTAACCCAAACCTAGCCTTAACCTAACCTAGCTATTACTATACAAAAACAAGTGCTATATTTTTGGTTTACGCAAGTTAATAAATACAGAGCAATATACTGAGCTGAAAATGATAGATAAAAAGTATCCTGTAAGGCATGTGGAGCCAGTCCACTCCTGCAGAATATCAACCTATTATTTATATAGAAATATACTGTATAAAAAGTACGATATGTATAGAGCTGTTTATGGCTGGTCTGCCCTCTGACAATACAGATATGCATATGTAGATATACTTGATGCAGGCTATTGGCATCTGCAATTATTTTTCCCATTGCAACATACTATGATATTTTACAATAGAAACAGAATTCCCTACACAATTGGGAGTATGGTTTCTGTTTACCTATTCGGATTCTAGGAAATATTCTCTCAATGAGCTTCCGTCGCAACTCATTACTTTTTGAGATATAACATGTTATTTATAGGGAGGAGAGAAACAAGTGTTTACGTGCGCCTCACTTTTTCCTTTTGTGACCTGCATCGCTTCTGTTCTTCCCTTAACGCGGACACTCTTTAATGAGGATTTGGGTTTAGTTATGTTAAAAAGTGGGGCTAGGTTAGATTGGTGAGTCTAATGGTGGGGTTAGGTTAGATTAGCGAGTCTAAAGGTGAGGTTAGGTTAGATTAGTGAGTCTAAAGGTGGGGTTAGGTTAGTTTATTTTCATATCTCTTATACATACACTTTTCTTCCTAGTACAAACATCTTATATCTCTGAAAATAGTTATTTGCGACGGAAATTCTGAGAGAAAGTTTCTTAGAATCTATTACGGTAAACAGAAACCATAATCCAAATTGTGTTGAGAATTCTGGTCCTAGTGTAAAAATTTACCCAATATTACTTGGTATTTTGGTACTTTCAACCAGTAATTCAGCATGAGCAAGAGGTTAGAAGTACTCTTTTCCCATGTATGTTGATGTGTCAAGAATGATGGTCACATCAAAATCGTCGGAAATGCATAATTTTGCCGTTATTCCCCCCTTTATCTTATCCCTGCACCAGGTTAGGCTTCTCAACCAACACCCAGGTTAGTTTAGTGAACTAGCGGGGGGAGGGGGGGGGGGGCTTGGCTAATGTCCATGTATTTTATTAAATTGCATTTTACCGTTGTAGTTAAAGATTGAACTCGAGATTTACCCCCCAAAAATAAGCAAGTAATTTCAGTAGACCTTATCGGTAATATATTTTTATGTATTTTCGGCCTTATGTCATCCCATAGAGTGTTTACCGGATATATTTTATGTCATCCACATGATATACTACCCTTACAGAACTATTTGTAACTTTACCCGCCCCAAACCCCCGACAGGTTCCCGAGGAACCTGGAACTGTCGCCGATCGGAACTCTCGCCGCCGTCGTCGAGTGTTCCAATTCTTGATATTACAGGACCCAATATATACATTTAATCAAGTGTTACCCGTGTTTCTGCATTCAGGGATGAAATACTATCGTTAGCTTGATCAGTTAGGTTAGATTAGTTGCCAATATCCAGATTAGGTGCCAATATCCAGGTTAGGTTAAAATTTCCACGTCGACGAGAGTTTTAGGTTGTTGTTTCGGCGAGAATTCCCATCGGCGACAGTTCCATAAACCATTCCCGACGGGTCCCTAGGTTTGTTATGGATGGGGGAATAACTGCAATGAGGCATTTCCGACGATTTTTAATGTAAACATCAACCTTAACACATCAAAATACACAGGAAATGAGTACTTTTGACCTCGTACTCAATTACTGGTTGAAAGTATTAATTTACCTATTACTTATGGTACCGGTCACCCTTTGCTTATAATGTTAGTTTTTAAATGTTATGTTACCTGATCCTCGAGGCTGGTTTCTAGCATGTGTAAGGCGTTAATATATAAATAAATGGGCCCAATGCATGCAAGCCGTCAGCACCTGGCTGGTACCTGGCATACTTGATTTGACTATTTTACATATATCTGATGCCTTTTTCCGGCATGATTTAGATTTCCGATTTGGTAGTGTTTGCCACTTGTCTAAGGCGTTAATATATAAATAAATGGGCCTAATGAATGCACCAGTGGCCGGTATCTTGGCATAGTTGTTTTGACCCTTTTATATTTATCAAATACCTTTTCCGGCATGATTTATCATTTCTGCCATTAAAATAATAGTTTTGATAGTGTTCGCCACTTCTCTAAGGCGTTAATATATAAATAAATGGGCCTAATACATGTGGCGGTGGCAGTAGTCAGCACATCCCACCACCACCACCACGGCCTCCTCACCACTTATCACATCAAAATAAGGCCGCCTGCACCTAATTTAATCTTATGTATGATTTGTGTGTATTCACAATATATATATGTAACTTACGGTTATGTTAAAAACTCACCTGTAATGGTCTGGGAAGAAATATGATATAAATAAGGGAACGGCGAAAGGATGGACAAACTTGCTGTTGTTGTTGTCGTTGGTGGACAACAACAAAGCTCGATGCGTTGCATCATATGTTGATTCTTGCATGCCGAAACGCAATGCAACGGGTGGAGAAAAATTCTTGCATATAGCCCAAGCACACACAGCATAGACTATCTGACCACGCAACCCACATACTCCGCCAGCCTGCCCACAACCATGGCTACCACCGTTCGCCTCGCCAGCCACTACCGCCGCTCTGAGCCCCACTACCAAACTACATCGTCACATCTCTCCCTACTCTTGCCGTGTACATAAGAATGGTGCCATCGGTGGTCCTACACATCTTTTGTAAACCGATTCCATTATTCATGCCACCTCCGCATGTGAAGTTTTTGAAGCAACGAAATATCAGTCTTCATGAATCCTGAAGTACATATTGCTAACGATAATAGAATAACGATTTTATCACAATATCGATGATACTACCTACTTCCTATTTTAAAGCCAAAAAAAGACATTTTGAGCGTATCTTACGTTACTTCCTCTAAAACTTTTCATCAAAATATATGTGAAATATCTATGGTTGAGTATGAGCCCGGCGTTACTGATTCACTTGTAAATAGTATATGGATAGATGATTGAACATAATATCTAAAAAGACAATTTTCTTCAGTCAATTGCAGCTAGGATTCGATTGTTCTCTTGTCATCCTTATGCCACCTCTCTTCTATGGCTTTTTGTTTCCAATGGCCCCCGTGGCGCCAGTGTTCTCTTTTCATCCCACCCTCGGATCAATATGAATGCTTAGCAATTAGAATGATTAACCCCATAGCAGCGTTTCCATTATTTCCTTTTCAGAATTTTTTTCCCTATGCGGCTCTCCCACTACATACTTACCAGTGATTCAATGTTGCCCCCTTGGAGACTCGAGTCGAAAAGAATTTCTCTCAAACTTCGTTCAAATATCAGATCATCCCCAATCTGTGCAGTGCTGATCTTAAATTTGTTTTTCCCAGTAGTGACATCCTTGGAATGTTATACGTATTAGAAAACTCTGATAATCACAGATATTTCCTTAAATTTATTTCGGCCTTACCCTCAATGGACTAGAGTACCATTGCAGGAATTATATTGTGTAGGAAGAAAACGAAACCGAGTGGAAATTTCACCTCCCCCCCTTGACTACCAATCTTTGTCCCACACCAATAGAAAAAGACCGCACCTGCCGCTCTTGTGACACTAGGGACACCCCTGTCTTCAAATCAAACAATCTGCGCCCGTTTGGTATATAACATAAATTGCAGAGGGACAACAGCCTTATAAATCGATAAGACATTATTGTTTTCGTACGTGTGTCAGCCACGCTCCCCAAATTAAAATGCAAAACTAAAAAAATCAATCTTTAGACGGAATTATTTCACGCTATCATAGTTTTTGACCTAAAGTATACATGATAACAACCCATTCCCTATATTAATGCTTGGGGTGAAAACGAGAAAAGAAAAAAAAATCTTATCCCCCCACGGTAAATTTTCAACCAAGTCGACTTTTTTTTATTTTTTATTATTATTCGGTATTCAGGTAAAGACGTGCCTGGGACAAACAAAGCTTTATACAAAATATTACCCCTTGTGTTTTGTTCTAGTTTTGTGTGAGGTCTGCGACACAGAAAGCGGGGGCCCAAAACAATACTTACCCTTTCTTTTTCCTCCGTCAATCTCTAAAGACCTCGCTATTTTCTGCCTTCCTGACTATTTTTTCCGCTTGCATTCAGAACCAGCCTTTGACACAGGGCTGGGAGGATTTCCACTCCTTCTGGTCGATTTCATCTTCATTTGCGTATTTCTGGCGGAAGCAAAGTTATGTATGGAGTTTTACGTATTTATGTCATATGTATATCAAGCAACGATGTGATTATCCACCCTTGATGATGTTAACGAAGACGGAGCCGGAAAAAAGGAAGAACAAAAGCAGAAGAAATAAGAGACAGCAGAGATTAACAGTTCAAGGCTCAAGACATTGAATTCTAAACAAAAGCGAGCGAGGAGGTTCACAAGGGGTGCTGGAAACAAAGAGGGATAGGATATCTGAGGGAGCTGACCTGATGACAACAGCAGCCTCTTCCGGGTCATAGAGAAAGGATGAGTGGGAAAATAGAGGATGAGGGGTTAAAGCAATAATTGAAGAAAAAGAAAACAGAAGTTAAACAGAATGAGATAGAATAGCAGGAATAATACAACAATATAATGATCGCAAAAATAACTACCAAAAATATAATGAAAATATGTGAATAAGTACCGGAGTCAAATAAGTTGAACCTGAATTGCTATTGGATTGAAACTGCGTTTTTAAGCATATTGAAGTACTGAAAGAAATAGATAAATAAAAAATGGTATGAGATGGTGGAGAGAGCAAAAACAAGGTTGGGTAACATCACCTCTCGCAAAGATGCCCGCCCTAAGCCGGGACGTCAATAAGGTGGGTGGAATTTTTAATTTGTGACATCAAAAGAGGATATGTATATGAGGCGGATACCTTAATCCACTCATATTGGGTAATAAGTCGTATTGACACCGGTCTCTACCTCTCGCGCAGGGAAATTAAGTCATTATACACAAATAGAATTATGATCCTTGTAGACGGAGCCGTGCAAGTCTCACACCTATAACGGAGATCCTTCGGTTCATTATATTTAAAAAAATAAAGATGAAGGCACTCTTGCACAACATGAGGCAAATTTAGTTTTCCACGTGTGATGAGTTAATAAACACATATAGATTATCCTCCGGCAGCCTCTCTAAGACTCTTTCTTAAGGCTGCGACTTATGCCTTGCGAGTCCTACAGGATCACCTCTCCTGTTTGTTGATCATTTCCCATCAACGTTAGGTCAGCAAAATTAAATGCGTGTTCACTCGCCTATTGGTATTGCTCGGTGTTTGAATAACCTTATTTTCTTAGCCGAAACTTTAAGGATGATGGGTTGTTTTTTTAACATTCATATTGATCATATGAATGTTTCCTTTTGCGGTACACTATAAGCAAGAATCAGTCATTTCATAAAACATGCGTGTAGGACAATGGTAACAACGGTTATATATCAAATGCAACGTGTACATTGTTGATAAAAAGTTGAAGCTTTGATGCAACTAAAAATTCATATCAGAAAGATTTTTTTTAAAGCAGCAATGGGTGTCGCGTCATAGTTTTACGCCATCGGTACTTGTTTTGCATGCTTATTTGAAAAGTGATATAGATCAACATATGATACCAGCTTATCATATCCCGTGACCAGCTGGATATCTTCTATAGTATTTCTGTATCAATCCGTTAATTATTATTTTTTGTAAATGAGAGACTGCTAATTACGATTTGTATATATCTGTATTTTAACAACTGAATACCTATACTACCTTAAAATGTTTACCTATGTACGTCAGACAACTGGAAACACCCTCATTTATTGATACTATTTGATCCCTCGTATTCGTGTTATCCATACTATATTTTCCCCTCACCCAGAACCTATCCCAGCCTACTTGTTGATCATTATTCACAGAGATCACTCAGGTGTTATGGAAGGGTCCTAATGCCAATTTGCACCTCATCGGAGATTCCCCAGTCTCTCGATACTGATGTATCGATGTCCCTCGATACTCGTGTAACGAAAAGTTTCTTATATTTTCTCAGGTATACAAATGAGACTCATTATTCTATATTTTCATTCGTTTGCAATGTTTTATTCTGTTTGCTAGCAGTTATGTGTATTCTGCAGTGACCTCCTGAAGATAACTAATGGCAAACATTTTAATCATATATGTGGGCTGCAGTTATTAGATTGTGATGTCGCTACCAACCAAAATCAAGATGATCACAATTTTAATAGAAAACAGTAGTGTAAAATGGAAGCGTATATATATATATATATATATATATATATAATATATATATATATATATATATATATATATATATATATATATATATATATATATATATATATATATAAATATATATATATATATATATATATATATATGTATATATATATATATATATATATATATATATATATATGTATACATATAGTATATATATATATAAATATATATATATATATATATATATGTATACATATAGTATATATATATAAATATATATATATATATATATTTTTTTTTTTTTTTTTTTTTTTTTTTTACATTACAAAGAACTGGCCATAGGCACAACAAAAATGGGTAACACAAAGCCCGCTTAGTTGCCAGACCCTATAAAGAAGACAGTAAGAGAATAAAATAAAAAAGAGGGGCGAGCCAATTTAGTTCGGGAGGTGTCTTGTTACTCTTCTTTTGAAAAAATTTAAGTCATAGGAAAGTAGAAAAATAGAAACAGGAAGAGAGTTCCAGAGTTTACCAGTGAAAGGGATGAAAGAGTAAAGATTCTGATTAACTCTTGCATTAGGAAGATGGACAGAATAGGGATGAGAATGAGTAGAAAGTCTTGTGCAGCGAGGCCGCGGGAGGAGGGGAGGCATGGAGTTAGCAAGTTGAGAAGAGCAGTGAGCACGAAAATAACGGTAGAAGAGAGCAAGAGAAGCAACATTGCGGCGGTGATTTAAAGATTGAAGACAGTCAGTCAGAGGAGAGGAGTTGATGAGACGAAAAGCTTTTGACTCAACCCTGTTTAGGAGAGCTGTATGAGTGGATCCTCCCCAAACATGTGAGACATACTCCATACATGGGCGGATAAGGCCCCTGTAGAGAGCAAGCAATTGGGAGGGAGAAAAAAAAGGACGCAGACGCCACAGGACACCTAACTTCTTAGAAGCTGTTTTAGCAAGAGATGAGATGTGAGATTTCCAGTTCAGATTTTTAGTAAAGGATAGTCCTAGAATGTTCATTGTAGAAGAAGGAGACAGTTGAGTGTCATTGAAGAAGAGGGGATAGTTATCTGGTAGGTTTTGTCGAGTAGATAGGTGAAGAAATTGGGTTTTTGAGGCATTGAACAAAACAAGGTTTGCTTTGCCCCAATCAGAAATTATAGAAAGATCATATATATATATATATATATATATATATATATATATATATATATTATATATATATATTATATATATATATATATATATATAATTATATATATATATATATATATAATATATATATATATATATATATATATATATATATATAATATATATATATATATATAACAGAGGCAATATTTTCTCCATGAGGGTAGCGTGATCGTATTATAAAGATTATAACCAGCGTTAATATAAACATCTTGAATCTTTATATGGAACGTTTTGGCTACCTTACATTAGCCATCATCAGCCTAAAAACAGAAAAAAATCATAAGATATGTTAAAATAATTAAAATATACAAGTTATAATAATATATGACATTTAAATGCCTAACCTAAAATAAATTATTAAACACAAGAGAAAAAACAACATTCTAAAACTACACCTACCAAATACAAATACAAATACCGTAACCTTCCATATAAAGATTCAAGATGTTTATACCATTACGTTTATTGCTGGTTTTATATTATATAATATATATATATATATATATATATATATATATATATATATATATATATATATATATATATATATATATATATATATATATATACCTTCTAGCCTGATGATGCCAAGTGCCTTGGAGAAACGTT
This sequence comes from Chionoecetes opilio, assembly GCA_016584305.1. NCBI lineage: Eukaryota > Metazoa > Arthropoda > Malacostraca > Decapoda > Majidae > Chionoecetes > Chionoecetes opilio. The sequence continues at coordinate 90,754 of JACEEZ010021833.1, read as the reverse complement.
GCACGCACACATAAGGAACCCCGAAGAAATGACGAGTGGTTTTGCCGCCCCGAACATCCTCATGTATCAACCTTAACCATAAATATATATATATATATATATATATATATATATATATATATATATATATATATATATATACATATATATACATAATATATATATATATATATATATATATATAATATATATATATATATATATATATATATATATATATATATATATATATATATATATATATATATATATATATTTTATATATATATATATATATATATATATATATATATATATATATATATATATATATATATATATATATATATATATATATTAGTGTAGCCAGGCAGGATATTTTGTCTTAGGCAAACGAGGTTGAAAGCAGTCGAACATTACATATAGATATATACAAGTGCTTGTGGGCCCTTCGGACCCATGTTTTGATGTTTGTAGTAGTAGTATATATTAGACAACAATGTGAGTGCAAACTCCCATCGTGTTGTTGCTGTTGTTGGTCACTGGTCAAAGTGCCTCTGGGTAGACCACGTTATGTGTGATTACGAGGCGCCAACACTTCGACGGCATCAGCACAGCCATCCCTTGACAGTCTGACGTAGAGATGGCCGTGCGTGGAGTATATTAGAATATCGACCCCAAGCACACACACACACACACACACGCACACACACACACACGCGCACACACACACGCACGGGCGCACGCACACACACATGCACACACACACACACAC